>NMRB01004839.1:19299-29852 GCA_002633025.1 Notospermus geniculatus
CTACAAATCTGGAAGTTGACTTCCTTTATATTCCTTTACCTTGTGTTGACCTTTGTGCATCTTTTCGCTTTGTGCTTGTTATGTATTTATTAATTTATAAACTTTCTTTCAGCCAAATGAAGCCCTGCGCCAGTTGCTTACACTCTGCTTGTGGTCAGGCTGAGCAACCCTGCAGTTATTCAACCCTTGTCTTTCAGCTAAATTAGTTTCTCCTTAATTGTCCAGCGGCCACCCGTGGGGCTTGGTCGCTATTCTTTCCTTAATTGCTTGTTTGTCCTGTCTACACAAGTTATGTAGTTCTACATTCGGGTTTCAGCTCAGTCTTTTCTAGAGTTTCAGATTGTAATGTTCCACTTGAAGAAGACCCCGGTTGGGGTCGAAAATTCGTGAATTCTGGAGATTGACTTCTTGTTTATTATCATATATCATGTAATATATAATAAGTAATATAATACATATGTATAACAAAATATTATAACAAATATATTTAACATATATATATAACATAAACATATATACATAATATATAACATATAACATAATATATATATATATATAATATATAATATATATAAAAATATATAATATATATAAAAATATATATATAATATATATAAAAATATATATATAATATATATAAAAATATAAAAAATATATATACACATATATAATATAATATATATGAAATGGTCCATGGACCATGTGCTCACCCGTTTGAACATAGCATAATGACAGAGAGAGGTGTATGTCAGTTATGAGCAATCTTGGTCGAGTCATTCACAAGTTGTAGGACTTCCAATGATTTTGGGGTTATGGCACCTGGCGGCCATATTGGATGTCCGATCGGGCCAAAATGCCATATGCACTTAAAGGTCATCTAGAGGGAGCCACACAGCACATTTGAGCGCTCTGGGTCAAGTTGTTCCTGAGTTATAGCACATTTGATGATTTTCGGGGTACGCCACCTGGCGGCCATATTGGAAGTTTAATGAGGCCGAAATTTGACGTGCATGAGAGGAAGGTAAATCTCAAGTTTGAGCACTCTGGGTCAAGCCGTTCCTGAGTTTTAGCACTTGGATGATTTTCAGGTTACGCCACCTGGCGGCTATATTGGATGTCCGATCGGGCAGAAACTCGGTATTTTTGAAGGTACCCCTCCAATACATATTTATGCAAGATATGAAGACTCTCAGTGAAATAATTAAGAACTGTGGCAGGTTCGTTACTTTTGTCGAACTTTGACCTCTGTGACCTTGAAAAGTAGGTCAAATCAAAAACCCGTTCCTTATGTTATGTATCCTAATTAGATACACCTATGATAAAAATTTGGAGAAAATCCAGTCATTAGTTCAGGAGTTATTGCACTTTTTGTGTTTTTGGTTTTGGCCACCTGGAGGCCAAGCCAAGAATCGAATCGGACCGAAACTTGGTGTCATAGGTCATCTGACCTTGGGGTATATATGTACCAAGTTTTAGATTAATAGCTCCAGCGGTTACGAAACGTGCCCTGCTAATGGATGACGATGACCACGACGACGGACGCTGACTGACGACAAAAGCTCACGGGTGAGCTAAAAATGCAATAGCTGGTGCAGTTGAAGAAGGTTTAGTTTGCGAACAATGTTCGAAGATGATGTCTCCATTGTCAAGCATCAAGGATGGTGAAGCTAGATACATGTGATAGGCTATGTGCTGATACTGTAAATCACACACATTGTCATTGGCCCCTTTCATTGTGTTCTGAGACTTGAAATACTAGTAGGCCCATTACAGAAATCACCTTGCAGGAAGTTGTGATTAAGGTATAATTATGACAGTCTCTCCTGTCTTGCTTTTTTGGCAAATTACTTTTTGACAGCATCCCGGGACAGCATCAAGTCCAATGGCACTTAGTACATGTAATAGCAAGATGGATCTTTTGGCACATTCCGTTCGTTTTTGAAAACTGGTTATTTTCATCCTGAAAAGAGAGAATGAATGTGGTATTGAGTACGAGGGAATAAGTACGAGTAATTTCCACATGACTTGCTTTGACACCAGAAAAAGAGCACAGTGATGCGTTGATAGCATAGCACTTAGTGCACTGCAGGTAACCTACATCATGTACACAAAGAGTACAGATGATTATAGCACTGCACAGATTACATGTGTCAACTTACCCTTTAAATAATTTAGGCCTAGCGAGTCTTGCAGCAGCTGCTTGACACTTACTGAAAAATAGTGCCAATGGCACAGTGCCCGCTTGGTTAATTTGGAATCGTGGCGCCTGGATCTTGAGGTCATATGATTAGACGTACATGTGCAGTACCTACGGTTCAAATTCAAGCATTCTAACTCAAATCGTTTGTGTGAAATAGGCATTTTTCATTTTTCACAAAACGCCCCCTAGTGGCCATAGTAGGAATCGCAGCACGCCCAAATTCAAACCTGGCCTCGATCTTAGGGCCATATATACACATGTGCAATATGAAAATGATCTGTCAAAAACTGAAGAAGCAAGAGCGCAGACAAGGCGAAGCCCAAAAATTTGCCAATTTTTCGTTATTTGACCTATTTTCCCATCAAAATTAAGTTAAATCAAAAACCCGTTATATATATGATGTAACATGATTAGATGTACGTACGATTTCAATTTGAGCATTCTAGCTCAAATCGTTTGCGTAAAATAGCCATTTTTCATTTTTCACAAAATGCCCCCTAGTGGCCATAATAGGAGTCGCAGCACGCCCAAAATCGAACTTGACCTAGATCTTGGGGCCATATACACACATATGCAATATGAAAACGATCCGTCAAAAATTGAAGACGCTAGAGTGCAGACAAGGCAAAGCCCAAATATCGGCCAATTTTTCGTTATTTGACCTATTTTCCCATCAAAATTAGGTNAGATCAAGCAAAGCCGTACAAGGACATACAAAAACTCTTAAACAACCAGTATTTAACCTCAAAGCTAGCAAAACGGAACTGAGCTATTAACAAATTTGTTCTCCTGTTGATGTCATTTATAATAAGTTGTAACCGTCTTCTTTCTACATCCGGCCCAAGCAATAGGCCGAGATGCACCTCTTCTGTCGATGGCCTTAGTATTGTACCTTCAAAGAGAATTTCCAAGTTTTCACCCCTCGCCCCAAAAACTAGCAGTTTGCTCTTGGGGCATTAAAAGATATCTTGAACTTTATAGAAAATCTGCTAGCTATGTTCAGCATTTTTCTTAACCCGAACGTGACACCCGAAACCTGATTTCTTTTAATCCTTCTAACAATTCATCAATATAAATACCAAACAGGATCGGCGACAACACTCCACCTTGTTTGACACCTTCATTACTGAAAACTCAGAGGAAATGTAATCTCCCCATTGTACACAAACCCGTTGACTTGTGTACAGGTTGGCTAGAAATCTAGCGACTAACGGACACAGGCCTCTTTTGTTGTAGATGTGACCAATTAATTGACTGTCTGTCTTGGAAACTTTGAAGTGAAGTGTGCTCCCATGGTTTCAGACAACTCAGTTAAACATGGGACACTTGTTCAAATCTCTCCCGTTGAACTGGCTAGTGCTTTTCACAAAGTCCAGTCATGTTTGCACTCATTTTACCTTGCAATGGAACCTAACCACAAACCACAAACAAGATGACATTGTAAATGTCGTATGGTTCCCGATGTACAGGTGCTTCATCTTCGATAATCGAAGGCCGATCTGCTCTCCACTGCGTTACACCGCACATCACCCTTCGAGAAATAGACCAGTCGGCGGCGTATCTTGGCACGATGCCAACTTTACCGGTCGACCAATCATATTGCATTTTATATCGGGCCTTCGGCTACCACTATTTGTTCCACGATTCGAATTTTACAACACCGATTCTGATTGGCCTCTTCTTCTCGAGGCGGCAGATACTAGTACGCCGTGGACCGGTCAATTTCTCGAAGGGTGATGTGCGATGTAACNGGGGTAGTCTCGCATTAAAAAATATGCAAAGCAGACATCAATCGGTCCACTGGTTACGATGTCAATTTGAATGTGCGAGGGTGTGTGGTACATAGACTGGTAGAAGAAGGGTTAAACCCAGAAAAAATTAAAGCATAAATGAAACATGTGTCACTGTGTCTGTTAAGACTCCTCAATCACATAGTAAAAATCCCCATCAATCCCACTTGGGGAAAAACATTTACGCGCTTTTTAAACTTGATCGTTAAACCCAGAACTGAACTTTGTACAGGAGAATTGAGACCGGATGTACAACTAAGTTTTGAACGGTTGGATTTACACCCAATAAATGTATTACAAACAGATAGAAACATGGTGCCTCTTAATCGAAAAAACATGTTTTTTGTAATTTTTAACGAGTTATGTAATTGGAAACTGCGTTTTTATGTATTTTGACCTATTTTGTGTTAATTTACATAAAATGTCATTTCTTATTACATAAAACAATTAAAAACATGCTTATCTGCTTCTAAAGTGCCATGTTTCTATCTATTGGTAATACATTTATGGGGTGTATATCCAACCGTTCATAAGTTAGTTGTACATCGGTTCCCATCCTCCTGTACAAAGCTCTGTCTTGGGTCCAATGATAAAGTCAGTTCCAAAAATTCAAACCTTAATAAAAAATTTTCCCCAAAGGGGATTTATGGGGATTTTCAGTATGCGATTTCTCAGAGGCATATGCATAAAACGACATAAAAATCGTTCACCCCTTAATTTTTTCCAGTTTTTGGGAAAAAATTGGTCTCTCCTATTAGTCTAACAGGCCTATCTCGACCAAAGTCGAGACAAATATTATTGCACAATATGGGGCCCAAATGGGTGGTCGTGTGCTTTTCGCATGATGGGTAGAAGAAAGCTTGGCAATAATATTGCCCATTGTGATCCTCATATTGTGCAATAATATTGATCGTGTATGGGCCGCTTAAATCACGCGCACATTCCAAACGACTCTGACCATCAAGACGAACGTCATCACGTCGACAAGTCCCAGCTCGGAGGAGAATTTGAATAAATGGCTAACTGATTTAATGGACGAATCGTGGTCATTAGAAACAGAAAATTGCCGTCGGATGGGAGAAGTTAAAGAGCTGCGAGACAAGTGACACTTTCTCTTTGTAGTCGATAGGGCCTAAACACAGGCACCTGGGCCCATTTTCAAAGCTGTTTCGAAGCATTCCAAACCGCCCTGACCATGACGAACATAACCTAAATCACGCGCACATTCCAAACGACTCTGAGCGAGACGAACGTCATTTGAATAATTGTGACTCTCTGATCAGCATGGCGACAACTTCACAAGAACATACGAGACCGGAGCATACTCTGAAGGAGTGTTTAGCCGATTTGCTAGATGAATCATGGACCCTAGAAAGTGAATATACCAGTCGGATGGCAGAGCTCAAAGAGCTCCGAGACAAGTAAGACATTTTCTCTTTGTAGTCGATAGGGCCTAAACACAGGCACCTGGGCCCATATTTTCAAAGCTGTTTCAAAGCATTCCAAACCGCCCTGACCGTGACGAACATAACCTAAATCACGCGCACATTCCAAACGACTCTGACCATTAAGACGAACGTCATCATGTCGACAAATACGAGCTCGGAGGAGAATTTGAATCAATGGCTAGCTGATTTAATTTGGCCCCCTGGTGGCAAAGTGGAGAATCGGATTTGGCCGATTCTTTCACGCGACACACCTTTGGCCCGTGATACATCCCTCCACCAAATACGAATCCAAAATCTTCAGTCGTTCTTAAGTTATAGAGCGGAAGGGACTAGTAGCGGCGAGCGGCAAGCACCGAGCGCCGAGCGGCAGAGGCGCACGGACGGCCGGTATTTTCAAGTCCCCCTCCGAGGGCTCCGGGGGACAAAAACTTTTATTCTGCAGAAAAGGATTCAGGGGAATAACTTCAGTTCGGGAATAAATGTTTTCCCGCGGAATAATTTTTTTTCATGGAAGAAACTAAGAAAAAAATTCGGAGAAACTAAAAAAATTATCAAACATTTAAAAATAGTCTATCCCCTTTAGGCCGCAATAATAACGAAAAGTAAAACATGGAAGGAAAATCGGCTGTAAAAAGCAGGATTCGAACCAGCAAACCTCGGTGTAACCAGCCTCCGCTCCACCACCTGAGCTAACCGGTCATCGCTGCTGGACAAGGAAAAGTTCTTGATGCATTTCTTCAAAAAAATATGTATGTACCCAGAGATTCGTTACGCTCTGGCCGAGGTTGTAGGTCGCTCCATTAAAATGTCAGAATCACATAAATTATGAGGATTGTGACAAATAGGCCTGCCTTGGCGTGTCAGTCTAACCCTACCGAACCATTTCTAAGGCCTACCCCAACCCTAGCCCTTAGTCTTACCGTTCCCTATCCTTCCAGACCAACAAGAGGCCCATGGGCCTTGCGCTCAGCTGACTTTGTAATAGTTGTTTGGAGTAGTGACTGTAGTGGGCAATTGTTTCCAAGCGGGAGAAGACATTTGTGTAAATTTGTTGTTTATTGAGTCTGGAGGATTACAAGAGAATGATGATCAGGTAACTGTTGACCAGAATTAACACTGGAAATGTGCAACACTCAGAGACATTACACCAGACTCAACGCTGGAAACGTGCAACACTCAGAGGTGTTACACCAGAATTAACAATGAAAATGTGCAACACTCAGGGATATTACACTGAGAATTAACACTGGAAACGTGCAAGACTCACAGATGTTTCACCAGAATCAGCAATGTGCAATCATAGGAACTTGTAGGCCAAGCTACCGATGTTGGCATATAACACAACAAGAAGGGCCGATGAAGACCCGTAAAAGCACCCCTTGACAAGACGCCTACGGGCCCTTTTGTCATTGTGTTGCATGTGGTTGAGGAGGCCAAGGTCTCAGCGGCCCTGAATAATTGCAGTTGTTCTGATTTAGTCANCTGGAGGATTACAAGAGAATGATGCTTCTTATCAGGTAACTGTTAACCAGAATTAACACTGGAAATGTGCAACACTCAGAGACATTACACCACACTCAACACTGGAAACATGCAACAGTCAGAGGTTTTACACCGGAATTAACAATGGAAATGTGCAACACTCAGAGATATTACACTGAGAATTTACACTGTGAAACGTGCAAGACTCACAGATGTTTCACCAGAATCAGCAATGTGCAACCATAGGAACTTGTAGGCATACCGATGTTGGCATATAACACAACAAAAAGGGCCGATGAAGGCCCGTAAAAGCACCCCTTGACAAGATGCCTACGGGCCCTTTTGTCATTGTGTTGCATGTGGTTGAGGAGGCCAAGGTCTCAGCGGCCCTGAATAATTGCAGTTGTTATGATTCAGTCACAGCAGGACAACAACATCGCATCAGATTCACACATGCAACAGCAGTCTTTCAGCTTGGCCTTTGGCTTGGGTATGAGATTCCAGTTGCATATTACCAGTGGCAGGCAGTGCAGTTGCACCTACCTTTGTATTCTAAAATACCACAGCATGAAAGTGAAGACTTCACTGCGTAAAGATTAGCAGTGTTGTCTCTGCACAAAACCTGAAAACCATGTGATCCACTGTGCAAGAAGGCTGTTCTTTCAATTCCCTGCAAGCAGAAATCTACACGAAGTACTGTGATGTCATCAAATCCACAGCATAAAATGGTGACATCATCAAGGACATTCACTGAGCATGTTCAAGTGCTGGGGGGAAATTCAAAAACCCATGTTTTTGATTTATGCAGATTACACCCCCTGGTGGAAAAATTTTGAACAATTTGCCGCTACTGTAGGTGAGGAAAATAATAAGCAACACAATATATCAGTTACAGTTTGATTTGCTTTCTCTGGACTGAGTAATGATGATTTTTCATTTTATGGAATACGCCCCCTGGAGAGCAGAATGTAGGTCAAATCGCGGAAATTTTTGTTTCTTTTTCGAGCCCTCCCTAGGGCCTAAAACTCCACCAAATTTCAGGGCCCTGGGCCTTGCGGTTGCAAAACGTGCCAGTTTACAGACTCAGGCGCGGATCCAGGATTTTTGGCAGAGGCGGGTCAGGGCCACCGAGAGCGGTCGTTGTAGGCGGGCGCCGAAGATACCTGCGCCAACGGGGGTCTTCCCCTAGAAAATGTTGAAATCTAGAAGGCCGTAGATGCGATTTCCTGGAACCTCAGTAGTCAGTATCAAAACAGAAGCTTTATTCTAGCGTTTTTTTGCTTATTGTCACAAACTGTTGAAAAAAAACAATTGGTGGTGGTGAGCGGGGGGGGGGTCATTTTTCCCGGAATATCATTTTTGGCGAACGTTCTAAATTGTTTCACTACGACGAAACCAGTCCATGTAGGCCGACGAATCTTTTTGAAATGATTATTATTATTATTATTATTAATACCATTTATATAGCGTCCAACATACAATCAGAAATATATTACTGGAGTAATATATTTCTGATACCGGTACAATGTATTTCTGGGCGCTTTACAACTACGTAAATAACCTGCATGAAACATTCAACAAAAAAATACAAATACNAAGTTACTGGAATTTGAATTTAGTCCAGTTATTTCTTTGGGCCACCCGATACAACTTTTGAACTTCTGAGATTATTGTTACATCCTTTCATGCTACAGTATCATTCGATGAATACACTTCGAGTCGTTTGTCCTCAAAGTTCGATGGTACTTTTTGGGCTACTGGGATTCGATAGTGTATTTGTGCAAAATTAAAGTTACAATCCAAAAAGAAAAAAAAATCATGATGGTACATGTATGACGCAAGGCGACGTACATGTACCATCGAAAGGTGTCATGACGTCACTTTTGTCTACATTTATGACGCATCGCCGGAAAAAAAAGGTTGTTTATACGCACCATGTGGTGGAAATTTCATGTGAAAATAAACTGAACAGATGTGAACAACTTTGCATTCCATGCACGATGGTTTCAACTTTACAAAATCGCGCAGGACAATTAGGCCTAAATGGAAAAAAAAGTTGGGGAATGGACAGTTCAGTGTAATCGACCCCTACTTCTCATTGAAAAATACATGACAATCAGTAAAAAGTAAAGACCTTTGCAACAAAACGAGGAAAATGTCACGCCCGAGCGGTAAGCGGACTTATTTGAGAGTAAATGACGGGAAGATTAATTAAATTTAAACACTGTAACTCATTTGTTGATTCTGGTTCATCACAATATAATACAAGTACATTTATTTACAATCTTTCATTCATTCATTCATTCATTCAATCGATCCTCATTAGCATATATTTGCATAACTAATTAGCATAGGGTACGTCTGCACTGAGATTTCTGTACCATATCGATACAGCGTGACACGCGTACCTACTACTAGTTTTCCAGTGGACGACTCCCTCTCTGTGGAGGGGGAAGGGGTGAAACCACGCAATCCAAAATTCCCGCCCGAGCATTCCGGTATTTATAGATTTTCCAACAGTACAGGCGTAGAAATACAAATAGTTCGTGACGTCACGGGAGTTAATTTTACAGTTTACAACGGTGATTAAAAGAGAATTGACCTACGAAGACTAAATTATCCAACATCGTATCACTAGGCCCTATAATTCTGACATTAGTAACAACAAAGGCATGTAAAAAGGTCACGTAGTTCGTTGGCACTTCTTGCGTTAGGCCTAAAATAACAATGCGCGACATCTTAAATTCACGGCGTAAACATCAAAATGCCAAGATCGAAGAGGGGTCGCTCGTACAAAAAGACCAAAAACTACGTTCCTACTGAACGGATTGAACCGAAATTTACAGACAAGAATTATAGGCCTAGATGTCTTATCTAAATAAACTTTAGGAACTTATTCCCTGACACGTATAATAAGCATCACAAAAGGATGAAGAAAGTCAATGTAAACAGAGCGGAGCTCGGAAGACGCAAGTGCGCAGAAGTGAGTTGGCCTAGTGCCGAGTGTACATTTGTACACGCCACAATACAAAATCTACAGGCTACTGTACAAAATACATTACAGAGCGTGAGCCGTGAAACGGGAACAAACTTTCACTGCATAAAACCCGATAAGGAATTTTTACAACTAATTTACCTGAGTAAATTGTTAATAATATTTAAATGGTCATGACCTGAAACTCTGAACACTTTCTGAACTTTGAGAACTTTGAAAATAGTAAAACTAGGCCTCAGCCGAAAAACAGGTTTACGTTGCGTAAACCCGTGTACATTTACACGTGGGCCTACATAATAATGAAATGAATTGACCAGATCGTCTCAAAAGAATTGAAATCGACATTAAACGGATTGTCTATAAGTGAGCAGGTGACGTCACCGACAGCCTCACGAACAGACGTACCGGTACTTGTTTGTGTGGAGCTTGAAAAAAAATGTACGAACCAGCGGCTTTTGAAATAAGAAGTGCTGACACTAAGGTCACTACGATCCTAAATCCCATCTTGCTGTGGCTTCGAATATGTCTGCCAGAAAAAAGTTCTCACGACTCCTTGTAGTCAGTCACAGACGACGGAAAATACAGGATATACTGAATGTATGCCTGACGCGTTGCTTTTATAAACATTCTTGGTTCGA
>NMRB01004840.1:0-29814 GCA_002633025.1 Notospermus geniculatus
CCAACCGATGTTGGTGAAATTTTCAGCTTTCATTACCGAGATCAATACCTTTAATCGGACACCGAAAGTGTAAGAAAATATTGTGTATTTTCCATGTTATCAAACAATACATGCAGAAATCCTGAATTGAGCGAAAATCCGAGTTGAACCTTTATGGTTTGATTCCTTTATGGTCATATGAATAAAGACTAGTAAATGCTTTTACATGTACTTGAATTTTTCAACACAGTTGCAGTGCGCGATGCCCTACAAATCTGAAGTAAAAGCATTTGCTAGTCTTTATTCATATGACCCCATTTTCTACCATCCTCGACTGAAGAAGGCATACGCGTCCTTTAGAGAAGTTAAGGGGGCGTTAGCCATAAGGAAGCCCACTGCAAATGGCGACTGAAAACAATTCATATTTTCTTCAAGCAAAAAGGTACATGTAGCATCGATTTCATGTATTTCTATGGAATTGCTACTCTTGTTCTACACATCTGAATTGAAAACGATGTGCTTTCATCTTTCATTAATCAGCTAATTAAGCAAACAATGAGACCCCCCATTTGACTTTTTCGTCATAGATTTCTCGGCAACAATGCGACTGGGACCTGGCGTTTTATCACCAAATGTTGGAGAATACATATGTGCAGTGCACGACGTTGAGTTAATTTGCAAATTTTAATTCTAAGTAATGATAATTATGTAATTTGTACCAAAAATTGGTCAAAAATGAACGTTTTGAATATCTCCCGAATCCTGTTAATAGTGAAAAAACCTCAACGTCGCGCCCTGCGCACAAATATACTGCTGCCGAATGCAAAGAAACCACTGAGGTGCGATGCCTGATGGACGAGATATTTTGGCCAAAACACGCCTACGATTTTCGAAATACGCGGGCTACTAAAGTAACCTCCTTATTGTCATTAAAATAGGCCTATGCGCACGGACGCAGTGGGTGTATAAAAGCATTGTGCTGGACAATATTTTTGAAACAGTGCAGGTTTTGGCAACGAACCATGATCACCTTGTCCTTGACGCCTAATTTTATTAACAATACATGGTTATTCATAAATAAAACGGTTCAACCATCGACCGCCGCACTATTTACGGCGCTGTAGGTTTCCACTACCGCCCCCTTAAAGGAGCTGGACGTCCAAGTTGTAAACACGATATTCACTAGTCTCGGTCACCCAGCCGCTCGGTCACCCAGTGTGAGTTGAGTGAGTTGCATTGGACCGGGCACCAGTCTAACGATCACGGGTCGCTACTGGTGCTTCCACCTTCACGAAGGAATAAAACTAGTTTGCCGACCACTGTTTGTAAACAAACTGGTTTGTTTACAACTTGGACGTCGAACTCCTTTAAGATCCTGAACGCGAACGGCGAACATGAACGCGAGTGACGTCAGTAGGGAGCCACGTGACTAACCCACTCGCGTTCGAACGCCGTTTCTTGTAAAGGAATTCCTCGTCCTAAATCTTTTGTCCTGAAGGAGGTCCAGATGTAACATAAGGGCCGTTTACACGACAGACAAAAAACCACATGCGATCCGATCGAATCCGATTGTGGTTCAAAACTTCTGCGTGTAAACGCTACCCAATGTGGTCCAATGTAGATTTTGTACCCCATTGGACCACATACGACCACATTCAAATCTCGTCTAAACGCAAATGAGACCCGATGCGGTCGATCGGATCCAATCGGATTGAATCTGAATGTGGTTTTTTGGCTTGTCGTCTAAACGGCCCTATTGGTGACTGTTTCTGTAGCTCAGTGTTCCACAACAATAGATGCGGCCTAGAATGGTTATTGTTGGGTTAGTTGCCGCTTAATCCGTCAGGAGGGAAACGATAAGAAAAACACCCAAATATGGGGAACACTGATCGACGTTACACCGGGCTTAGGTAATCCGAATGAATAGCCAAGACAGATCTTCTTTGAGTGACATTTTAGATAGGTGGAACTAAACATTGAGGAAATTCTTTGGTAGATAGAGGCCGGCCCGTATTTTTGAATGGTCCTCAAAGTAATGGCCGTACACAGATACAACATGTTAGTCCAACTTTTTCGTCAAACATGTTTGATCCAATTTGGACCCCCGCCACACACGATCAATCGTATTCATCAAACATTCTTACAAAAATGGCTGGCAAGTATACAGGATGATGTCATAAAATTCAATCCCCACTGACAATAATAGAAGGGCTACTAAAAACTAGTCCAATTTTTGTTGTCCAATTTTTGTAGATCGTGTGTATTGGCCATTATGCCTGCTGCACACGATCCCTCAAAGTTGGATGAAAAAAAACTTCACCAAAAAGATTGATAGTGTATGGCGGGAAATTGGATGAAATATTTTTCGTCAATCACAAATTGATGGAATAGAGCACCTGTCCTATTTTTGAATGACGAATTGATAAAATTTGACCGTGTACGGCGGGCATGGATATTTATTGAACGATTAACCCTCCTGAATAGGAGTTTTCTGATTACGAATATTATTTTAGGTTATGCAATTGGACGGGTTTTGTAATGGCATTTTGTGAAAGATTGGATGAAAATGATTGACAGTGTATGGCGGGGCCCTCTACGTAAAATTTTGACCAAAATGATAGACGGAAAAATTTGATGAAAATGATTGATCGTGTACAGCGGCCATAACCAAAGAATTTCTTCAATGTTTAGACCGATCTTCTTATGGCCTATACACACGATACAACATGTTGGTCCAACTTTTTCGTCAAACATGTTTGATCAAATAGGAGCTGTCAGCGAGTTGACCAATAGGTGTCACTACGGCCTAATTCAATGCATGTAGCGGACCCAGTCATTATTGATCGAGCAGCAATCACGTACATTTTCCTGTACATTGGTCCGCTAGACCTTTGCTGCCATCTGTTGGCAATATGCGCGGCTGACTGCTCCTATTTGCCCCCGCCACACACTATCAATCTTATTCATCAAACATTCTTACAAAAATGGCCACCAAGTATACAGGATGATATTATAAAATTCAATCCCTACTGACAATAATGGAAGGGCTACTAAAAACTAGCAGTGAATACACTGGGCCTGATAGGGTCAATCATGCAACAAAAATCCTGCTCCGCTACACACGATCAAATATCCAAGTTCGGTCAAACAAAAATAGGACGAAACCTATTCTGCAAAATCAGGTTGGATGGAATTCTTTCCATCCAATTTTCTCGTCACACACGATCAAATTTGTTGGTCCAATTTTTGTTGTCCAAAAAGGCCATCATATTTTTATTTTTCGAAAGGCCATCATATTTTTATTTTTCGTAAGTCGGGCGCCCGACTTATAACTCGGGCGCCCGTCTTATATCTCGGGCGCCCGACTTATATCTCGGGCGCCCGACTTACTAACTCGAGCGCCCGAGTTAGTAAGTCGGGCGCCCGAGTTATAAGTCATAAATTTATAAGTTATAAATCTGCTGGTCATGTTTCTCATTTCTGACAGCAATTTGGCGTCCTGACCGTAGGGCCTATTATCAAATCTGATAGTATAATCTGGCGATACTGATAACATAATAATGAATGTTCTTGTAAGAATTTGATTATTCTGACCATATTCTTGCAGTCTTGACCAAAGAATATTGTTTCTGTCGATATAATCTCAGTTCTGACATTTTTTCCGTTTTGCCTTGCCATAGTTTACGAATGTCGTCATTTCAGTGGATGTAAGAAGGGCTCTGATTGGCTTGACTGAATTTTTAATTTCGCAGCCGAAATTTGAATTTCGCAGTCGAGTTCTGAATTTCGCAATTTTGAATTTTGAATTTCGCATGAGCCTTCTGGGCTTTCGTACGTTCCTCGTTAATTCACTTCTTAACCAAATATACATGTACGCGAATTTTTCACGGGAATGACAATGACGTCATTCCCGTTCGTTCACGTTTGTCGATCGCGTTCAAGATCTTAACTTCTCTAATGTACACATGTATGGGACTCACACGTAATTTGACGTACACGTATCCGTTCATCGTCAAGTGGACCTTCCTACAGAACAGATTTTCTTCCAGGTGGTGTCTTTGTGCTGAGCCTTGGATTGATCATCTGGGCCGAGAGCGACATCGATGTAAGTGAGATTCTCTTCACGACAACATACACTTGGTCGGCAGGCCGAAGGAAGTCGTACCACAGGCACCTCTGAGAGTCGTCAGTAGGGTTAGGGTTAAACTCGGGGTCAGGGGCTAAATGTAGGGAGGTATCTAGTACATAGTGTATAAAATACACAAGGTATGAAAGCGTTTGCAACTCGATTTCGGCCGAAACACCGCCACTTCAAAGTCTCCAAACTCACTGAAAAACAAAGTTAATTTCGTCAAATTTGCTCACCGATTATTCTATGCAGTCTAAATTTTTGTATCCACATCAATTTTTTTCAACAGGGTCGAAAATTCGCAAACACTCTGGAAATTGCCTTTTCATTTATCAAATTTTTTCAACAAGGGCATTTTTAATCCACCTCTGCGCCAATATTATCGGCCAATTTTACGCTTCGAACTGACCGCTTACCCGACGTCCATCCTGTTGTGATGGGGGATGACGTTGCAACTTCTCGGGAATCCCCATAACAGCCGGATGGACGTCGGGTAGCAGTTCAGTTCGAAGGGTAAAATAGGCCGATAATATTGGCGCAGAGGTGGATTAAAATGCCCTTGTTGAAAAAATTTGATGTGGATACAAAAATTTAGACTGCATAGAATACTCGGTGAGCAAATTTGACGAACTTAACTTTTTGTTTTTCAGTGAGTTTGGAGACTTTGAAGTGGCGGTGTTTCGGCCGAAATCGAGTTGCAAACGCTTTCATACCTTGTGTATTTTATACACTATTTACTAGATACCTCTCCCTACATTTAGCCCCTGACCCCGAGTTTAACCCTAACCCTACTGACGACTCTCAGAGGTGCCTGTGGTCGTACTGTACAATATTAGGGAGGTTTCGCAGCCTTACGAACTACGAAAACCGAACACGAAAAGCCTAATACGTCATCAATTTTTGCTTACTTCAGTTCGTAGGTGGACATTCGTTGTTCGTCGCCTCTTGTACAGGCGGGCAATTTCCATTGTCAAACTAGACCACTTTTTTCGGATCGGCCGAACGCACAGTACGAATTACGAGATCAGTAATGGTTTGTGTATGACCTAATCAGATTATGTGTGAATAGATGTCGGATTTCGTCTTTGGTGGATAGAAGGCACGAAGATTTTGCAGATTAGTCGTGCGTTTTGCGTCGAAGAGTTAAGTCCGAACCGATTGGATCCGATCGACCGCATCCGGTCTCATTTGCGTTTAGACGAGATTTGAATGTGGTCGTATGTGGTCCAATTGGTCAAAAATCCACATTGGACTGCATTGGGTAGCGTTTACACGTAAAAATTTTGAACCCACAATCCGATTCGATCGGATCGAATGTGGATTTTTGCCTGTCCTATAAACGGCCCTGTACAAATGTAGACGGGATTCGAACCGTCGACCTTCTGATTTGCAATCGACCGCTCTATCCACTCAGCCGACGAGCCAACTGACACGGTCATGATTTGTGTTCGTCATAGGCCTAGGCCTTCGAGTTAGAAAACCTGTGAAGCCTGCCATCAAGTTCGGTGGGCGAATGGGGAAGACGGTGAAACAAAGATAACGGAGCGTGGGTTCGATTCCCAGCTGGGTCTAGTTTTGTTTCTTTCCAAAAAGTGTTCAGCAGGAGCTCACCTGAGGATGTTGACACCTCCACAGCTCGAAGACAAATAAGGTGGCGCCCCCGGGCCTATCATGTTCTGAGCCTTCGTTTGAGGTGTTGGCAGGGCGTTTGATCGTGTACAGCGCGGGCATAAGCTAACAGCATGCTCCACTTCATCTGCAGTCGCCAATTTTAGTAAAAGCGCCTTCTACAGCCCCTTTTCCACTTACGGCCTGCTTGGCCCGCTTAAAGCGTGCCGTGCTCGACCCGGACCTGGATCCGTGCCGAGCACGGATTGGATACCGTTTCCACTGGCACTTGTCGGATTTGGCACGGTGCCGAGCACGCTGGACCCATTTCCATTTACGACTTTTTTGCCGTGCCGTGCTCGACCCGGGTCGAGCACGGATAAATTGTGCTAGTGGAAAAGGGGTTTACGACAGCTACTGCGCATGTAACGGGCATTCGTATTTCGTATTTCGTATTTTATGCGAAACCAAAAATTTGCTTAATACGAAATACGAACTCTATTTTGGTATTTCGTGTTCATAGTTCGTTGTTCGTCACGTTGCGAAACCTCGCAAATCTGACGAAACACGAAGTACGAAATACGAAATTGGACTTCATTTCCAGGGTCAAATGTATTCCTGGAGATCGTTGGTACCACAAATGTCCCTGCTGCCAGTGCGTCTTTTAGCATGTCATGTAAGACCGAAAGAGTTATGGTGCATCTTGAATTTTTAAATTTAAACTTCGTAATATGTACGAAGTTGAAACGAAAGAAAAATTTCAAAGTTTAACATACACCGCACTCTATCGGTCTTGCGTCATACGCTAAAAGACGCTCTTGCAGCAGGCGATATTTATGGTACCAACCATCCTCTGAAATACATTACGTCATGGAAATGAAGTCCAATTTCGTATTTCGTACCTCGTATTTCGTCGGTGGTAGGGAGGTTCCGCAACGTCTCCGAATTCCGAATCCCGAATATCTTTGATTATGACGTCATCACTTTGACGTATGACATCGCATCACATTCGTGACGTCGTGCAAATTCGTTGCGTCTTGACGAGGATTGCCGTAAATCTTCGTAGATGGATTCCGAATTCCGAATTGATAATTTTCATTTACAAGAAATGTTTTCTTGGGCTTTCCTGAACATAGAGGTGACAATTGGATATACCTGGCACACTTGAGCGGTGAAATAAATGCTTAAAATGTCAGTGTAAGGTAATGATGTGGTGTTAAAGAGAGGTTGTCACATCGTTCACAAGGTTAAAAGTCGAACCACCGCGGATTTTCGACGAAGAAACGGCGTCATGACGTAACGTCACGCAGGCCTGAAATCGTTTCGGGATTCGGAATTCGGAATTCGTGACGGTGCGGAACCTCACTGACGAGACACGAAGTAGGAAATACGAAATTGGACTTCATTTCCATGACGTGATGTATTCCTGGAGATCGTTGGTACCACAAATGTCGCCTGCTGCAAGTGCGTCTTTTAGCGTATGACGTTAGACCGATAAAGTTATGGGGCCATATTCATAAAGGGTGTTTAGCCTAATCAGCGTACAAATTCAGCATTACACAGGTTAAAGGCCTAGAAAACTATTGTCTGATGTCTGTATGGTGCTTCACCAGAGGCGTTTACCCGCAGGATAATCACACGCATACAACATTCCTGCGTTTAAGTCCAAGAGGACAAAGGAAAAGTTAAACGACCAGGACGGCTTGTCTAGAATTTGTCGAACACTTTCTTTTGTCCTTGCACACTGAGACGCAGGAAAGTTAGACGCGTATGATCATCTTGTGGGTAAATGCCAGAGATCGGGCAGCATACAGAAGGCAGAACAATAGTTTTCTAGGCCTTTAACCTGTGTAATACAGAATTTGTACGGTGATTAGGCTAAACACCCTTTATGAATATGGCCCAGCCATGGTGTGTATCACACTTTTGAAATTTATCTTCCGTATCGACTTCGTAGATACGAAGTGGAAATTTAAAAAGTTCAAGGTGCATCCAAACTTTCGGTCTTACATGATATGCTAAAAGACGCTCTTCTGGCAGCAGGGGTATTTTATGGTACCGACCATCCCCTGAAATACATTATTTTATTAGATCATGGAAATGAACTAGGATTTTGTATTTCGTACATTACTTCGTATTTCGTCAGGTTTGCGAAAACCATCCTGAAGAAGTCAGGTCCTCTCAGCTTAGCTCCCTAACTCGCACGCACGAGGCCCTGAACAAACCAGCAGCATTCCCTGGAGTACTACCGCAGAGAAAACAGGCGGCCAATCAGCGCGTCGCAATCAAGATTTATGTTAATGAATTCTACTACGACTGTGTGTTGCTTATGAGGCGAGCGAAAACCCTCGCTTCGGCCGTAAAATGCTGCACTATTTCATCATTTGGGCTTGAATTACATGGAATTTTCTGTGAATAATGTCGTATGCTATACATATGATGCTGTTATTCGCTTCAGAATGCAGCGTATTATGTTGAATGGGAGATGCATACTCGTTGAATGCCGTCGGTCAACTGAATGCCCGCCATGTTGAGCGAGCTGGGATGCTGGTCACGTGACCAGTTGTCAGGCAACATATCTGCTGTTCCGAGGGTGTTCTTCCCCACCGTAAAAGGAATACTATCGAAGTAAATAATCAAATTATGTGATCAAAACAGCAGAATGTATGATTGCGAACGTTTAAAAAATAATAATAACGATATTAGACAGCTCTAATTGCCGGCCTTTGTAGAATTTATTAGTTTCATATGCCTTCAACGAGGAATCAGTATAGGGAGTAAGCTATCTAGACGTCATGGCCATACTACTCCAGGGAATGCTGCTGGTTTGTTCAGGGCCTCGTGCGTGCGAGTTAGGGAGCTAAGCAAAGAGGACCTGACTTCTTCAGGATGGCGAAAACTCACTATTTTGTTCCCTTTGACGAAGGAAGATCAATGTATAATACCAAAAATGATAATACCAACATATGCCGGTATAAAGTAAATGAATGTCCCCGACATACAGTGTGCCAGGTACAGTCAGTGTCGGCTTTGCGCCATCACTCAATGTACCTTGTGCATTCATTGACAGGCGACCTAGCTGACATTGCCTGTACGGTACAAGTTCCGTCGGATCATCATAGACTGTACAAGCAAAGCCTTGGTGTGTGTAGCTCAGTTATAATAGACCAATCTGACTACTCAGGGGTCGGGGTTTGGAGTTAGTGTTTGGTCATGGTGTCTGTCTGTCTGTGTGTCTCAGTGTCTGTCTGTCTGTCTGTCTGTCTGTCTGTCTGTCTGCCTGTGTCTGTCTGATGGTCTGCCTGTCTGTCTGCGTGCGTGCGCGCGTGTCTGTCTGTCCGGTCTGTCACACCATGTAACTTTGTTCCTGCAACAGTTACAGACCTGGAAATGTGACCTACCCCCAGGTAACATGACCTGAGCTACAAGATGGAATGAAAATTTCAGGTCTCCGATACCTGGTTCATGGTGAAACTGATATATCAAAGGTTGAGATTGAACTGGTGTCGCAACATCATAGCTCACCAAGGATGTTATTGCAACTGAAATTTTCAGTTTGTACCTGCTCGTTCGCATGATATTTGCTGATATCATGGCGAGATTTGATATGCAAATTTGATAACATGAGAAAAATCAGAACCTGGTGATGGCTGAAGCTTAAAACATTCACCTACACCTAGGTTATCAAGGATGACCTTTCAGATTACGCAATGACCTTTAAGGTCAGCGGTCAAGGTCAAGGTCAAACAGTTCTAAAATGCAAATCTGCCCAGAATTTCAGGAGAAAACTAATTAGAAGCCTGCATTAACCATCTCCTTTAGGTTTAATCAAGGATCCCTGTTCCAGTTACGCAATACTTCTCAAGGTCAGATGTCAAGGTCACAGTTAACCAGCTCTAGAGTAGTAAACTTCTCATCGGAAACCATTGACATCCGATGTCCTTCTCTTGTTCGGATTAGAGGTTAGCATTCAGATTAAGCGTTTTAGATATGGCCCGTTAGTGAGGGGTTAGGGTAATAGTGATTGGGGTTAGGGTTAATCTTGGGTTAGCCACAAAAATTTCGTGTTTGAGGTTTAGGGATTAGGGGTTGAACTGCATCAGTTCATGTAGGCCTGTGTGGTTTATGGTTATGAATATGATCACATCATTGGTCCTTATGCCTGTTAGTATGATTGGACGAGATTGATTTCCAGAAGTAGATCATTAGGGACTATGAAAAAAAATGTTTCACATATTTAATTTCCTGTCCCCTGGATAATAAAAAAAAACATATATAAACTTGGGCAAAAGTAAAAGACGTTTTCCACATAATTATTAGATGCAGAGGAAGCAGAATTTTATTTCTAACCACCATTAGGGCATAGGACACAATGATATCTAGAGTGAAGAGAAATGAACAGAAACAGAAATTATTTAACCGACAACGGGATTCGAACCAGCGACCTGTACAACGCTACCTGAAAGAAGAACAAACTGATTAGTGACTGCGCCCACCGCGGCGAGCTGGCAGTCGGCCGATCTTTTCGTCCACTTATACTCGAGTTCTGTCATGATCACTTGACCATAGCGCGGCCACTCAGGCCATGTCACCTATTGACGTGTTATATAATGAAATGGTACAGTCTATGACAGGGTACATTCATTTGCGTGACTGTTGTAAAGACACTGTTTATACTTGTCTTACAATGTTCCTGGTACATCGTCCAGTGACGGCCTACGGCCGTCACTGGATGTACCAGGAACATTCTATGATAGGGTACATTCATCATCGTTACACCGGGCATTCGGCCGCCGCGCTCTCTCAACTAGGAGGCCAACACGCCAGCATGCACGATAGACTGGTAGAAGAAGGGTTAAACCCAGAAAAAATTAAAGCATAAATGAAACGTGTGTCACTATGTCTGTTGAAGACTCCTCAATCACATAGTAAAAATCCCCATCAATCCCACTTGGGGAAAAAATTTTACGCACTTTTTAAACTTTATCGTTAAACCCAGAACTGAACTTTGTACAGGAGAATTGAGACCGGGTGTACAACTAACTTTTGAACGGTTGGATTTACACCCAATAAATGTATTACAAACAGATAGAAACATGGTGCCTCTTAATCGAAAAAACATGTTTTTTGTAATTTTTAACTAGTTATGTAATTGAAAACTGCGTTTTTATGTATTTTGACCTATTTTGTGTTAATTTACATAAAATGTCATTTCTTATCACATAAAACAATTAAAAACATGCTTATCTGCTTCTAAAGTGCCATGTTTCTATCTATTGGTAATACATTTATGGGGTGTAAATCCAACCGTTCATAAGTTAGTTGTACATCGGTTCCCATCCTCCTGTACAAAGCTCTGTTTTGGGTCCAATGATAAAGTCACTTCCAAAAATTCAAACCTTAATAAAAAAAATTCCCCAAAGGGGATTTATGGGGATTTTCAGTATGTGATTTCTCAGAGTCATATGCATAAAATGACATAAAAATCGTTCACCCCTTAATTTTTTCCAGGTTTTGGGACAAAATTGGTCTCTTCTACTAGTCTACGAGGCCATGAAGGAAATCCCCCATGCCCGGCCAGGTGTGACAGGAATCAGCGTCCCTGGAATGTAGATCCGCCAAACAATAGCCCGCTATTGTAAGGGGCTCGCTGGAATGGTCATGGTTTTTCTGGCCATATATTCTATTCCCTCGCTGAACAATAAGACCGGACTTGGATTCCAAGGGGACTTGGATTCCTTTCACACCGGCCGTGCATATGACTGGGAGTAGGCCTATTGTACAATCATCATCCTGAAAAGTATCATTTTCTGCACACATTACACAGTGTATATCATGGTATAGACTTTCTTTCCAGCAAAAATACAAGATCGTCCTCTTTGTGTTCTCCCTGACGTTCATTGGCCTCGGATATGGATCTAATGTCTCCACCGCCTATTCATTTGGTGCCGATCAGATTGTGAATAAAACACCCCAAAATCTATGGAGCTTTTTTATGTGGTACGTAGAAGGTATACATGTACACATTGATGATTATGGATTAAAGGCAAAACTCCGTGTAACACAAGAACAACAAGATGACATTGTAAATGTCTGATGGTTCCCGCTTGTTTAAGAGGACCTTACAGGCATGACAGGCAGCCGCTCGTAGCCATTTTTATGTGCTCAAATCAAATCATCAGGTTTGACCTTGACCTTGACTTCTGATCATCAAGGTCATTGCATAATCAAAATGGGCATCCTCAGTAACCTAATAGTGGGTGATATCATGCCTCCACCTCTGCCATAGGCAGAGATATATCAACTTATCAAAGTATGTCCTTCACCTTGACCTCTGATCATCAAGGTCATTACATAATCGAAATGGGCATCTTCAATAACCTAGGTATGGGTGATATCATGCCTCTACCTTCACCAANGAAATTCAACATAGTCCAGTCCTTGGATAAGTAGGCATGAACTAAGACTTGTTTCATGTTGCTCAGTTGACAGTATGGCAAGTTATCTGAAATATCAAATTCGTGATATCGATATCACCATGACCCCAACATCTCACATCAAAAGTAGTCAGCCCATTCAATTCCTAAGGTATGAAAACCTAAGGGTAGAACTTATTTCCATTGCTGTAGGTGTTGAAGGAGCCGAGTTATGCCATCAGATAAAAGCGTGACGGACAAAATAACAAGTCCGATATGTTGATTACATCATGATGGAGGCATCTGAGATTGAAAATTATTGGCTCATTGGATTGCCCAGGTTGACAAACGTAGGGGTAGGATTTGTTTCCAAGGCTGTAGCTGTTCAAGGAGATGAGATATGAAGGTGTGACAGACCGGACACACAGACACACACACATACACACGCACACACACACACACACACACACACAGACACCAAGACCAAAAACAATATGGTTCCCGATCTGATTGATCGGGAACCATAATGAAAACGAACACATGTAGATTCGTTTATGCTGTTCTCAATACAAACAAGATGACATTGTACATGCCGTATGGTTCCCGATGTATGAACGGTACATTGACAGAGATCAAGATACGTTGATAGAGATCAGATACATTGATTGAGATCAGCATACATTGACAGAGATCAGGGTACATTGACTGAGGGATTACGATGAGGCCCGTAGAACTTGATTTCATGTCAATAACTCATCCCGTAATTGACCTTGACCTTCATCTTGATTTCTGATGGTTCTAGGACAAAATGTACCGAGACAATTGGTACTGGACAAAAGGTACCGGACATAATGTATCTAGGACAAAATGTACCTTGGACAAAAGGTACCCAAACAAATGGTACCTTCTGTCCGGTATATTTTGTCCTAGGTACATTTTGTCCGGGTACGTTTTGTCCTGTCACCATATCTGATCGTCAAGGTCATTGCATAATCGAAATGGGCATTCTCAATAACCTAAGTATGTCTGATATCATGCCTCTACCTCTACCACAGGCGGAGGTATTCCAAATTATCAAGTTTGACCTTGACCTCTGATTATCGAAGTTGTTGCATAATCGAAATCGGCATCATCAACAACCTAAATATAGGTGATATCATGCCTCTATCTCTACCACAGGCAGAGATATTTCAAATTATCAAGTTTGACATTGACCTTGACCTCTGATCATCAATGTCGTTGCATAATCGAAATGGGCATCATCAGTAACCTAAGTATGGGTGATATCATGCCTCTATCTCTACCACAGGCAGAGATATTTCAAATTATCAAGTTTGATATGTCAAAATCTCATGATATTTCAATCACCCGGACACGTGAGGCTGAGAATTTTAATACAGTCCAGTCCTTGGATAAGCAGGAATGAACTAAGACTTGTTTCATGTTGCTCAGTTGACAATATGGCAAGTTATCTCAAACTATCAAATTTGCGGTATCGATATCATCATGACCCCTACATCTCAGATCAAAAGTAATCAGTCCATTGGATTCCTAGGGTATGAAAACCTAAGGGTAGAACTTGTTTCTGTTGCTCTAGGTGCTAAAGGAGCCGAGTTATGACATCAGATAAAAGCGTGACGGACAAAATATCAAGTTTGATATGTTGATTACATCATGATGGAGGCACCTGATGTTGAAAATAATTAGCCCATTGGATTGCCCAGGTTGACAAACCTAGGGGTAGGATATGTTAGCGGAGCTGTAGCTGTTGAAGGAGATAAAACACGCACACGCGCGCACACACACACACACCATGACCAAAAAAACAATATGGTTCCCGATCTTAGTGATCGGGAACCATAATCAGCATGTTAAGGCGGTGACAGACTAGCGCGTAAGCAGCGCGTCGGGAAGCGTTCAACCAATCAGTGAGGCGGTAACACGGACCGAAACAGCTACCGAAGGATCTGATTCAGCTACCGAAGGATCTGATTGGTGGAACGCCTGCAGGACGCGCTGCGTACGCCCAGTCTGTCACCGGCTTTACTCACTTTGAACTGAAAGGCCCAAACCCTTTGTTCCTTCTTGCATCATCCTGAGAATCCCATGACTTCGCGCTCGCTCCTTTCGCAACTTTGCCCTGAGGACATCGGTCCGATTTCCTGTGGTACTTGCGAACGAAATCATTTCGCCCAATCAGAGCATCGCTTTCATCCCTATCACGGTATCTGTCCAAAATGGCAGCTGTAAAAATTTCTCGATTCGCTGACAAACTCGCTGAATTTCTGATTGTTCCTGAATAAACTTCGCGTCAAAATGAGTTCATGTGTTTGGGGCAGCTATCATTCGACAGCGTGCATAAATTATGGAATGAGATGCAGTGCTACGAGACTGGTATCCGGTAATTCGTTACACCAGATCTATGTGCAGACGTAGGCGCGTTATTTGCCATTACATCAAGTGGCATTTGCCCACTGCTTTGCATGGTTTATTCGTGAAGTACCAATTGGCGAGTACACATGATGGAATGTCCCTCCACTCCACCGAAACGGGGTGGATATCCTCGGCATTGAGGGAGGGTACGACCGTAAATGACCTGAGATTCTGAGGATGTATGTCTTGGCATGTAAGTTGAATCAAACGTCTCGTCATTCCAGGAAATTCTGGTGTTTCACCGTTGGAACGTCCATCAGTGACGGCATCGCCTCTCTCCTCGTATACCTACTGCCGCTAGCTAACCACAAGGCCGAATTCTTTCTAGCTGACACAGCGCTTGTGGTCACCGCCACTGGACTGGCAACAGCAATATTTCTTAGTCTGAAATGCAAATATAGGTTGGTGGCGCCAATGGGTATGTTGGGAAAATGTACAGTCATGGACATCAGTTTATCTACACCTGATACTTTTGAATATTTCAAATATTTCTGGGCCAATTTTATCACGGTTTGTTCCATATGAAAGTACATCTTGTTGGATATTTTCTGCATCAAAATGTTGGAAATATTGTTATTATGTAATAGATCATCAGAAAAAATCCTAAAAATCAACATTTTATTTTGTAATTGTTTTGTGACCTTTTTTGCTGTTTTGATAGAGTGGACATTTCTAAGGATCATGGACTTTGTTTCATCGAAATCTGTTGAGTGGTTGCTGAGATGGAGATTATCAAAATTTCGATAATTTGGGATTTTTCAATCTTTCACAAAATTTTGATATCAGTAGACAGAGCTCACCTAAAAATCAAGAAGTATGAAGTTTTGGAACGTTTAGCCGAAACTGGTTAGAAGTTAAACATGTTTTTCAAAATATCAAGATTTTGATACTTTGAAAAATATGCAATATTTCTGCCCAGTTAAGGCAAAGAGTTCCAGAATTTTGTAAATCCATATTCTGAACTAGAAATTGACTTTTGAGTCAATTTGAAGACTGCCCTTGAAAATTCACTGACGAATTTTGTAAATATGTTAGGGCAATGTAGAAACTGATGATATTGGGACTGAACATGCGTCATTTACAGTGTAGGTTTAGATGCACACGGCTTTACAGTGCGATTGCGTGTTTCGCGGCAGCCAAGAGCATGGGGGGTTATTGTTTTCGAAGTTACTAAATTTCACAATTGGTAAACTTGTCGGGTCGACCGTTTAAAGGGATACTCCTAGTCCAGTCAAACTGTCACATCACCCACCACTAATTGTAAGAAATTGTTTCTCTGTGGGAATCTCCTCAGGTATACCCCAGGAATAACATATCAAAAATATAGGACGAAGGAAGGGGTGGAAGGGGTCTAAATATGCTAATTTATGTTAATTAGGTACGAACATCAAAGAAACAAGAGATACACCAGGAAATATTTTATTTGTGCCATAACAAAGCAATGAAATGCAATCCAAATGTATCTGCTGAGTTGCTAGACATCATAAAAACTGAAATCAGGTCACTATTTTGAGTAGTTAGCTAATTAATAGTTAATAACGATGCTAATTAAGTGACGTTTTTATCATAAAATTACTTTTTGACATGAATTTGAGGATAAGGAGCCAAAATGATGAGATAGTGTGTTAAGTATGATAATTTGATCCTCTGTGGCACCCCATTGCTTTTTAATCTTCAGGGGTGTCATCTAACTAATTAAAAAGTTAAAACAATTCGCCCCCTCCACCTGATTTATTCTGATTAGAGTCATGATTTCTTGAGGTACTTTCGCAAGACACCCTGATTGAAGGTGAAATTTGGAATGACGCTTAGTTAATCTCAGCATAGGCAAGTAAGTCATTAAAGAATCATTAGTAATGATTAATTATTAATCAGCAGTGAGTAGATGCTTTTGCATTGATATGGGATGCCTTGTGGGCATTGATTCAGAAAATTTACAAACACTGTCAAGAATGTTCAACTTTCATTTTGTGGAATGGTCTGTGTAGCATTGACAATGGAGGACCTTTAACTTTGATGCATGGAATGCATCCTGTACTGTATGAATAATACAGGAGGGTCAAAGTTTATTGGTCTTCCCCAGAAATTTTCTGAGTCCACTGATGCTATTCATCAGACTAGGCCGTCACGCGGTACCGTGATTCGCGATTTACCGTGACTTCCGTGGTGAAAAGAGGAAGTGGATCGAATGTGGCGCAACCTCACAACTGCTCGCTGAGCATGGTGGGAATCCTGGTCGCGCTGCAGCGTGATATCACGGGGCAGTTGAGGTCAACGTTTTACAATGGTTTACTTGTGGAGATTACAACAACAATCGCGGCAAACCGAGATCACCCGAAGATAAGAGACTTTAGCACGTCTCATTTCAAAAAAGCGTCAATCGTTTAAAAAAGCGTCATTTTGAAATGACCTGTCCAAATGCAATCTCTATCATCTTATCTTCATACCGGAACTGAATTTCAGGCTCTGCAGGCGTGTATGGCGCCGAAAATGGCATATAATGAAGGTAGGCATGGCAGGCCTGCCATTACGGCTGTCGAGGTAAATTTCGGTCGAAAATTGCCTATAAAATCTTTAAACGTGAGTATGACACAGTGAGTTCTTGCTTGTTTATTGACAAAAATTGTGTAAATTTACGGTGAGAAGTTTCCGTCCCCTCCACGCAGGATTGTAGGTGTTTTCTGCCGAAACAAATATTGTATTTTGTACAGTCATTGCGCGGTTTGGCGCGACAAAGTCACGTGCACGTTTCGATCACGGTACCGCGTGACGGCCCAGTCTGTTGGGCCAAAATGGCCCTTATGAATAGCATTCTTTATTTTTTGGGAATGTCCTAGGGGCGTTCTTTCTTAATTTTTTGGAAATGTCCTACACAGGGGCGTGCGCCATGTACGGTAAAACCATCCTGTTTGGTGAGGCTAACTCTACGTGTACTCTTACACAAAAGGGAAGTGACAGCATCAGTCGTGCGAGTGAAGTGCGAGACAGCGACTTTAGCTGTAGCAGGACAACGTGTCCACATACTGCTTGTCGTGTAAATCACACTAACATTAATTGCATGAACAGGGACTTGAGAAAGGCAAGTGAACCAAAAAAAAGAGTGAACCGCAAACCATCGCTTGCGGCCTCCATATTTTGCAGGCGTGTCACTATAGAGACAATGTTCTTCAAAATTGAATGTTGCAGAACGTCAAGCTGACGGTTCACTCCTTTCTTCTGGTTCACTTGCCTTTCTCAAGTCCCTGTTCTTGCAATTAATGTTAGTGTGATTGAGACGACAAGCAGTGTGGACACATTGTCCTGCTACAGCTTGTATGTCACTTAAATGCGATCACTTCCCTTTTGTGTAGAAGTAGAGTTAGCCTCACAAAAAAGATGCCTTTACCGCATATTGCGCACGCCCCTATGTAGGACATTTCCATAAAAAAATAAAGAAGGCCTCCAAATTATATATTACTCATACAGGTGGCATTCCATGCATCAAAGTTGAAGGGTGTATGGTCAATGCTACACAGACCATTCCATGAAAACGAAAATTGAACATTCTTGACAGTGTAGGTAAATTTCCTGAATTAATGCCCAAATGGCATCCCATATGAATTCAAAAGCATCTAATCACTGCTAATTAATATTAAATTAATGATTCCTAATGATTCTTAATAACTTACATGCCTGTATTCTGAGATTAACCAAGCTTTGTTCCAAATTTCAACTTCAATCAGGATGTCTTGCAAAAGTAACTCAAGAAATCATGACTCTAATCAGAATGAATCAGGTGGAGGGGTCCAATTGTTTTAACTTTTTCATTAGCTAGATGGCACCCCTGAAGAATAAAAAGCAATGGGGTGCCAAAGAGGATCAAATTATCACACTTGAATCATTGTCTCATCACTTTGTCTCCTTATCCTCAAATTCATGTCAAAAAGTTATTTTATGATAAAAACGTCACTTAATTGGCATCGTTATTAACTATTAATTAGCCAACTACTCAAAATAGTGACCTGATTTCAGTTTTTATGATGTCTAGCAACTCAGCAAATGCATTTGGATTGCATTTCATTGCTTTGTTTTGGCACAAATAAAATATTTCCTGGTGTATCTCTTGTTTCTTTGTTGTTCGTACCTAATTAACATAAATTAGCATATTTAGACCCCTTCCACCCCTTTCATCGTCCTATATTTTTAATATGTTATTCCTGGGGTATGTCAGAGGATATTCCCACAGAGAAACAATTTCTTACAATTAGTGGTGGGTTGGGGTCCTAAATCAAGTAATTTGACTGGACTAACCACTCAACATACAACAAAGCCCAAAATCCTTAGAAAGTTCCACTATCACAACTGCATCAAAAATCACAATTTAAAATATTACATAATAAAAAGTTTGATTTTTGGTGTTTTTTTCTGATGAGCTATTACAAAATTACGATATTTTCAAATTTTCAAAATTTTGATGCAGAAATATGACCAACAAGATATATTTTCATATGGAACAAACCGTGTTAAAATTGGCCCAGAAGTATTTGAAATATTCAAAGTATCAGGTGTAGATAAACTAATGTCCATGACTGTACATATATGCAGTTGCTTCGATACGAGCATCATTACGGCTACCCCCGTCACACTACAGGGTGTATCAAACGCAACACTTGATATTTTCCTAACTACCGGTATTTAAAAATCTCGGACAGATATTGCAAATCTATGTAGGTCATCTGATGCGTATGGATCTTATCTTCAAAATGACACCATTCATGTTGGAATACCGTTACGCATGACTGATCTAGCACTGTTTAAACAAAATGACCTAAAATTGCATTTGTTGCGGGGCGAGGATTCCTGTTGTTATTGACACTCTGTGCCTTAAGGCCCAGTCACACATACACGACGCACGGCCCGCGCACTAAAAATCGATGAAAAAATGGAAGTGCGTCGTTGTGCGTCCAATTTTTCTCAAGATTCGGGAGATGCTAGCGAGTTAACAACGAATGCACAGCGTGTTGCCAGCGCGCTACTCGTATACAGGGCGCCGACAGAGCGCATATATAAGTGTATACAGGCGCACACGTTCGAATGCACAGCGTATTCGTAACGCACGAAACGAATGGTCCGCGTATATGCATCGCGCGTTCAACGCACAGCCAGCGAGTGGTCACGTGACCGTGCAGCTCTTCTTGCATGCCACCACGTGCATGCAGAGCAGCCACGAGTGCAAAACTTCAAGATGCCGAACCGCAAGAAGGCTCGTCCTGCTCCTGTTGCTGGTTGCCGTAGTCGTGGAGGCAAAAGCATAGGCAAAGAGCCTCGCAGTCTAGACCCTGCTTCTGTCATCGAGGATGCTGTTGAGGATGCTGTCGATGATGCTGGTGAGGGTGTTAATACACGCGATCGATCCTCATCCCCTCAGGGCTCCCGTAGGCCTACTCCATCACCCTCTGGGTCATTAGGCAGTCATGCATCGCTAGAATCGTTTGCATCGCAGGCATCGACTGTGGCCAAGGGCAAGAAGAAGGACAAGAAGGACAACAAGCTGTCCGACGATGAGGAAGAGTTAATGGTCGCCTTCTTGGAGGCGAACGAAATGTTATGGAACAAGAAGGCAACGCACTACCGAGGACCTGACTTGAAGAATGCTGCATGGCAGAAGCAGGCAGAAACCATGTCAAAGGAAGTTTCTCACCAGCAAGGGTGGTTTAAGGGCATGAAAGATAATTTCGTGCGCCTGGACAAGCTGCCCAAGTCTGGGTCCGGACAACGTGTCTTCACAGAGAGGGAGCTGTGGACCCTGCAGAAGTTTCGGTTCCTCCAAAAGATTACCCACCACAGACCAGAGCCAGTTAGCAGTGTAGGTACCGCTATACATTGTTAGATTATTGATATGTATTTTTTTATGTAAAAATCAGCTGGGGGGAGGGGGTGTTGTCAGCCATGCCTATGAAGAGCGTACGGGGGAGGGGGTCATCTGCTGTGTGTACGCAATTTTTGCATACGCACCTTTTATAAATTGGTGGGAGCCAAAATGTCATCTTGATCAACACGACAAAGTGAATTCTCAAAAAAATTGTGAGTTTCAAGAAAATTGTAGCAAATAGATTTTTTAAGGATCCAGTTTAGAAAAAAAATGTAGCAAATTGCTGCAAACGCTAACAGTAGCTGGATTCCTGTGTATGCATTGTCATTTCACACTTTTTGCGTATGCTGTGTAGGGGTAGATGTGTATGCCATGCGTACAGGTGAGAGGGTGGGTCAAAAATTTCCAAAACTTTGCGTACGTAATACTTGATAGATCCCTATCTTCACCCTCAGAGGTACCAATGTATCTAAAAATAAATGTGCAATCATTTTTAATTAGCTTTTTGCACTGTTTTCACTTACAGGATTTTTATCGTTTTGTACTTGCAGGTGAAGGATGCGATTGAAGCACACAGGGGTGATCTTTCGGCTGCTGAGGCTGAGTGCGCTATAATTGGCGCAGAGGCGGACGCAGAGGATGAAGAGCCTCATCAAACCTCAACAGTCACAGGAAAGAGTAAGGGAAAGGGGAAGAACTCGGAGGACGCTGTCATGGCCACCTTGCAGAAGCGGTTACAGGAGACTGGCCAGCAACTGCTTCAGTTGCAGCAGTTGGAACAAAAGATGCAACCCCAGACTCCGGCGGAGGTTTTCGGGACTTACGTGAAAGGGACACTGGTGAACTTGCCTGAACGAAAGTTCAAGAAGGCGCGCACGGACATCAGCAGGATTTTGGAAGCTGCCATGCAGGATAGCGATGAGGAAGAGCCTTCACAAGTCGCGCCGCCATCCTTCTGGCGAGGAGGACCTCCCCAACTCATCTCCTCGTCCTCTCCCAGGTCTGTCGAACGGTGCCAGTCAGCCCCCCAACTGTGGAAGAGCACCAGGCCACCAACTGGGTCCCCGTGGCAGTCGCAGGACTGCGGCTACATGGACAAGTACGAAGCCAGCAATGCCAACCAGATGATGCCTCCTCCATTGGGTCCAACACAGTTTCCCCAGCAGCAACAGCAGTATCCCCATCGGCAGCAACAGTGCCATAAGCAGCAACAGCAGCGGCAGAGCGTGTCCACAGCTATCAGCGGTGCTCACCAGGTGCTCACAACCAGCTTGGACACAGGTTGGGTGAATGCTAGTGCTGGAGGCTGTGAGCCTGGCCTGGTGGATGTCTCCGCCTCACATCTCTGGCATATGTTCGCTGTTGGAGGCATCTCAGGCCTCGGGCCAGGGGTTCCCCAGGGATGTACATACTCCCACTCTACCTGCTGCTGGTGAGAAGCAGCAGTGAGACAGGAATTTGTGAGTAACTCAAATGCTACAAAGGATATACAAGGATGGCATTGATTATTGAACAAAGTTGTTGTTTCAACTTTACTACAATATGTTTTGTGTTTGCCTGCTGTTTTTTGTGTTTGCCCAATGTGTTTTGTGTTGGCACATTTTTCATGTATGATGTTGTAGCGAACATGTGTTATAGCGATAACGAAGATTAATTAATCTTTACCAATACTGATAACCAGTGATGCTAGAGAACATTAATTCCTACTTGAAACTTTTGCCACGAGATTAATCAGTATTTAGATACATGTATATGCAAATTTCTATATCATATGTTTGTTCATGAATCAAAGTACATGTATCTATTGTTCTCGTAGTTCAGGAAACCTCACGTCTATTTCATTCATTTGTATTACGCAGTGTTAAGTCTGTGTTATTTGTTTCATACTGTTTGATTTAAATAAACTTGAAGAAGGCCAGGAGCCGAAAGCTTGTGATTACACCGAGTGACCTGCTTCATTCTGTTTCATCACACACACACACACACACACACACACACACACACACAAATATACAAAAAAAACGAATACAACACAATAGCTCATTTTCAAAGGACGTTCAGATACCTTATTTATTACAATCACATAACATCACATTTAGATGCTTTATTTATCACAGTCACATCATTGAATTCTCTGCATCATTTTGTATGAATGCGTACTGCCGGGGGAGGTGTCTAGATCATCTTGTCTTGCCATGGGACTGAACCGGCTTCTGAGTTGGCCCAGTGCTTTATGAGGTTTCTCAGCTTCTTTCCTTCCTTGCTGGAAGTGTTGCTGCCAGTGACTACGTGGGTGTCTTGCAGGTTAAGGCCAGTTCTCCACGTTCCAGGGACGTAGTCACAATCCAGATTCTCGGCACGGTCAAGCTGCTGGTTTTGCGTTCCTGGATATCGGGTCCTCATCAAGTTGTGGAGGATCATGCATGCTGTGACAATGAGCTTCACTGTCTCCGGCTGCTGTTGCATTGTGCTCAGGAGAACTTGGAAACGGTTTCCAGGATGCCGAAGGCATTTTCTACGACTCTCCTGGCTCTAGAAAGCCTGTAGTTGAAGATGCGCTCCGGCCGTGTCATTCCCCGTTGGCTGTAAGGCTTCATCATGTTGGTTCGGAGGGCAAAGGCATCGTCGCCGACAAAAAAATATGGCACATCCTGGTCGTCGTTAGGAAGTGGATCGGGATCAGGGAATCCTAGACTGCCATCTTCAACACATTCCTTCAGCTCAGATGCATTGTAGATATGAGCGTCTGATGCTGATCCCATACCGCCGATGTCTGCCCACACAAACTTATAGTTGGCATCCACGAGCGCCATAAGCACAACGGAATAAAACCCTTTATAACTGTAGTACAGAGAACCACTGTTTGGAGGACACTTGCAGTTGACGTGCTTGCCATCGAGTGCACCACAGGTATGGGGGAAGTTTCACCTAATAATAATAATAATAACAAAATAAAATAAACATTGGCTGAAGTTCTAATGATGTATTCCTTAAACCGGTTTTCTGTCTTTACGACATTTTCAAAAGTGAATACAGAATGAGGCAAATTACATTATATACATGAAGTTGTTGTCATGTTACCCAGGCGAGTAATCATGGATACAGTAAACAAAACAAAACTAAACCAAAGTAGAACAAGTCTGGGAAGGCCTAATTCTTCCCTTGTCACGCCAGTGACTTTCTATAGCTAATCATGGTTTGAAATAACTAATTGTACATTCAATTAGTAACGGACCAATGTAGTCCAATGAGGTGTGGTGAGAATCCTTATGGTGCCTGATTCAGGCTTGGGTTGAATTTTCTTATGAAATGGGATTCCATAAGTTTTCTTCGTGTGTCGTCTGCAGAATTCATTTTGAAAAGAAGACAAAATTTGAAACGTTTGCCTCCACAGGTGTCAAGGTGTTCAGATACAGATTGAATTCTCAAGTTTGGGTTATTTATATGTGATTTGAGGAGATTCAATCTTTGTCTTAGCTTGTTCTTTGTTTCTCCCACATATATTTCCTCACAGCCAGTACATGCTAAAATGTAAATTAAATTCTCTGTTTCACAATTCATGTTTGCGTTAGGATGAATCTCTTTGTTCATCCCTTTGAATTTAAAAGAGTCGCCTTCCATTATGTCACTGCAAAGTAGGCATCTACTTTTGTGACATTTAAATACTCGAAAACTTTGCTTCCCTTTCGTGAATTTGGCTCTTGTTAAAATTCTTTTAAGATTTGGAGGCTGTCTCTTTGCATTGATGATTTTATTATTCTGAAGCATGTCTCTCAGTTTAGGATCTTTTTGGAGGAAGTGTTTGTTTTTATTGATGACCTGTGAATAAAAATCCACATTGTTAGGGTTATTAGTATTAACAAACGTTAGTATGTTGTAGTTATTGGAGTCTTTTGGCTTTGGTGTCCTGAGGGTTTCTATGTTAATAGATTTGGCTTTATTAATTCCATATTGGATGAGCTTAATTGGATATCCTCTTTTCTTCAGATTCAATGTCATTTCCTGGAGACGCTTTTCTCGCAATTTAGTGTCCTTAACTATAGTACAAATCCTTCTGGCCAGATTGAAAGGGATATTGTACTTAGTGTGTTTGGCATGGCATGATTTGAAGTGAAGATATTGTTTGGTATCTGTTGGTTTAGAGTAGATATCGGTGACTATCCGATTTCCTTGTTTAATGACCAAAACATCCAAGAAGGGAATGTTTCTTTCACTGGTCTCAAGGGTGAAATTTAAATCTTTACACAGGTTGTTCAAAATTTCATGGACATCATTTATATTTCCTATGTCCTTTTTCCACAGTAAGAAGCAATCGTCAATGTACCGTTTCCATTGATCAATAATGAATTGTGCCTGTTCAGGGTATTTCTGTCTGACCCTCGGGTACAGTCTAGTTTCTTCTAGATATGCTAGGGTCAAAATTGCATAAACAGGGCCTATTTTTGAACCCATGCATGTACCCTTGATTTGAGTGAAGTTTCTCTCTCCAAACTGGAAATTGTTGTTATTGAGTATTAACTTAACCCCTTCCAAAACAAGTTCTCTTGAAAAACGATCCTGTAACTTTGATGGGTACTTTTCCAACCAGTATTTTATTGCTTCTAACCCCAAATCATGTGGGATGTTGGAGTATAAGCTAGTAACATCGAAAGTTGTCAGTAATGTGTCACTCGCTATTATATCTGTGAGATGGTTTAGAAAATCAATATCATCCCTTACGTAGCTCTTTGTTTCATGTAAGAATGGTTGAAGTAGGATGTCAATTACATTGCTAAGTCGGTGAGTTGGACAACTTGGTCCCGCCACAATAATAACATAATAATAATAATAATCCCGCCTCATAATAATAACATACCATTCTTATAAAGCGCATATCACAAAAATAAATTTAAGTCCCTATGCGCTCAGACAAAAGAAGAGGAATAAGGGATGATAGAGGACACGATGGATGAGAAATAATAACTTGCTATGACATAACAAATGAAAGTAATGTGTTTTAAAGAGACTCTTGAAATTGTCTACCGTATCAACCTGCTTTGAGATTACTAGGCAATTTCTATTCCATAACTCTGCAGAATTTATTCCAACTCTCACCTATCCATAAACTTGTCAGATATGGCACGCCATTCCTCAGGATTGGTGGGACACTTCATAACCTCGTCCTTGTACTCATCGATGATTGCCTGGCATACTTCTGGGATGAATAGGGATATGGTATTGTGAGGCACCCTCCACCCATAGGACATTCAGTGATACTTGGTCCCAGAGGCAAGATGCCGCAGAGTGAGGGCAAGCTTCAGGCCAGGGTCGAGGGCTTCTCTGTAGGTTGTATTCTGCTTGGTGATCCTCGGACCAACTCGGGTTAGAAGGTCCTCGAACATCTCGGAGGGCATTCGCATGAAGTTCGTGAAGGCTGTCTGGTCTTCATTACGGAGTTCAACAAGCAGCTGGTCGTACAGACCAAACTGTCGTCTCCTACCGATCCACTGTCGGACCCAGAATCTCCGTTGACCTCTTCTCTTTTTCCTTCTGATAGCATGGACTTGATGAAGTGCCAGTTCAATGAGGTTCTGCTGATGTTGGAGAACCGCGATTTTTAGTCGCAACCTGTCGGAATGCTCCATCTTCTGAGGTGGTTCTTCAAGACACGACCAGCAGGACCCTCCGTCGTCACCTAGGGTCGGAGGAGAAGTGACGACGATACCCCAAGGCTACACGCTGCGTACACGCTTGGAACGTGCAAGGAAAACGCCAGAAACACGCTAGAAGGACGCTGGGCGCGCTACAAATTCGTTCAGCACTCGTTCAGTACGCCCATATTCGCTGCCCATTCGCTGAACATGCGTTAGGAGCTCGCTAGGTGTGCGGTAAATGTGCGCTAGGTGTACGCTACACCTCAGCCGACGAACATACAACGAATACCCAGCGTATGCTCTGCGTGTGTTTGGCGTTGGTCCACCGTGCTGTGCGCGTGTCTGGCGTCCTTTCGGCGAGTACATTCATGCGTCGAGCTCCGCGCACATTTTTGTGCATGCACAAAAATCCCGACGCACTAGAGCGAATGACAACGAATGCATAGCGTAGGTACAGCGTGCTTGACGAACGAGTAACGAATGTTGACGCACACCCAGCGAAGGACAACGTACTGGCCAAAATTGCTATTTTTTCAGTGCGCGGGCCGTGCGTCGTGTATGTGTGACTGCCACTTTATTCATTGCATAACATTCACGGACAATAGCCCTTTTTACACGGTGCCGGTGCGTTCCGGATCGAGACTAGATCGAGGAGGGTTCGGTTATTTTTCCCCGTGTAAAAGCGAAACAACTGACCTCCACCTTCCTCGGGCCAGTTCAGTTCGCCGCGTGAGTCTCGGGAAGGTGGAGGTAGGGGCAGGTAGGTGCAGGTCAGTTATTTTCCCGTGTAAAAGCGAACCGACCTCCACCGGCCTCGTGCGGGTTCGAGCACGCTATCGATGAGTGATCACTCGCGTACTTGTTCTTAATGTTTCCTGTGAAGAAATCACGCGCGAGATTTCTCAAGCAGTGCTCATGCTGTTAGAAGCATAGTTAATCGATTTTTAGTGATTATTTTCGGGATATTTTTTACTTATGATAACTGTAAATATTGATACACGCCATCTAGTGGCACGCATTTGAACGAACCGACCTCGAACTAGATCGAGGCGGGTTCGTTAACCGGCACCGTGTAAAAGCGATCAATCCATCCTGAACCGAACCCGCCCGAGGAGGGTGGAGGTAGGTTTCCTCGAACCAGCACCGTGTAAAAAGGGCTAATGCCCAGATGGTAGCATAACTGCTGTCACTCTTCCAATAAAGAACTCAAAGACAAACAGATAAAAAAACACATTTTATTCTGTGTCAACAAAGTAACGTCTTTGATGTTGATCTCAGCAAAGTAAAACAACAGATGTAAACGTAATATTTCATGTCACTTTGTGCTTCCCCACTTGGTTTCAGTCATGACCAAGTTCTCATGGCCCATCATGGTGGAAAATAAATGTTTTGGCAAACTTTGCTCTTCTCACTGCTACAGGTAAATCCCAACCCTGCAACAAATTGGATTACAAGCCATTTCGTTTAAACAGTGCCTGATCTCGCCTGATCAGCCTTGCGGAACTCTATTCAGGCGCCAATGGTATCAATTTGAAGCTAAGATCCACACGATTAATATAACCTTTGTGTATTTGTCATATCCATCCTAGATTTATAGATATTGGGGAAAATACCAACTGTTGCATTTTTTTTGATACATCCTGTAGAGGCAGAATGAGCAGGAATGCCGTCGGAATGACAATTCGTTGTTCATTCCTGGACAATCGAAGTGCATTCTAAAAATTCTGACTGGATTCCGACTGCGTTCGTAATGTTCCGGCCCTTTCCTGTGGTCTGTCGGAATGTTTTGGACATGTTCAAAACTATCGAGGTGCATTCCAAGTGGAGAAATATCGAACGGCATTTGAAGTGTATTCTATTCTTACTGCGTTCTAAATAGTCCGACTGTGTTCTAAATAGTCCGACAGCCTTCCAACAGCATTTGAAACATTCTGATCGCATTCGAAGGAGAATCCAAAGGTCCAGGGTCCACACCCTGCCAGTTGAGCTCAGACTCATGAAAATTTTAGATCCTGTCGGGGACCATTCTTGCGGCATTCTAGATACACTCGGGAAATTCCTGTTACATTCGAAGTACATTCCAAGTGCATTTTTTGTATTCGAGCGGCATTCTTCGTGAATTCTTCGACATTCTAACCATATTCTGCAGCCATTCTGCGAGATTTCTGACCAAATTCGAGGTGAATTCGAAGTGCGTTCCAAGTATTTGAAGTGCAGTCTTTCAAAGCTAATATTCTCTCCCGAATCCAGCTCGAATTTTGCAAATTTTCTCATTCCGGCTGGTTCTGCCTTTTTCCTGCTGATTCGAACTAAGTGTGACAGGGGTATACTTCGATGCGTGTGTGGATGTTCTAGATGTAGCCATATTGTCAAAATGGGGCAATCCAGAATATGGTTCAACCTCTCGATAATAGGGGTCTCTACTGTACTATAGGTTATACTATCAACTTCCTGTTCAGTGAGTTTCATTGTTTATCAGTTATTTGGGAAGTTTGACCTTGACCTTGACCTATGATCATCAGGGTCATTGCATAGTCGAAATTGGCATCCTAAATAACCTAAATATGGGTGTTATCAGACCTCCACTGCTACCGCAGACAGAGACATTTCAAATTATCAAGTTTGACCTTGACCTGATCATCAAGGTCATTGCATAATCGAAATGGGCATCCTCAATAACCTAAGTATGGGTGATATCAAGTCTCTACCTCAACCACGGGCAGAGATATTTCAAATTATCAAGTTTGAAAATATCAAAATCTCATGATATCTCAATCACCCGGATACATGAGGCTGAGAATTTTAACATGGTCCTGTCCTTGGAAAAGCAGGCATGAATTAAAGGGAGACATGCGAAAAATATTGCCCGGCTGGAATAAGTTGTCTTTGTTTTGATTAGCCCACAGCGCCGTCTGTTAATACGCGGTGCCACTACGCTATAGCACAGGCCCCCGGAGAACGATCAGTGAGTTTAGGACACGTATCTAACCAAAACACACTAGTTTGTAAAAACACACCTCGAGCTCACAAATTTGTGAGCTCGTGGTGTGTTTTTATATACGTGTTGTGTTTTTTAGATACGTTTGGGTAGATACGTGTTCTAAACTCACTGATCGTTCTCCAGGGGCCTGTGCTATAGCATAGTGTCACCGCGTATCAACAGACGGCGCTGTGCGCTAATCAAAACAAAGACAACTTGTGCCCGCCGGGCAATATTTTTCGCATGTCTCCCTTTCAGACTTGTTTCATGTTGATAAGTTGACATCTCAAAATATCAAATTTTGTGATATCGAACGTCGATATCACCATGGCCCCAACATCTCAGATCAAAAGTAATCAGCTCATTTGATTCCTAGGGTATAAAAACCTAAGGGTAGAACTTGTTTCTATTGCTCTAGGTGTTAGCTGGTTATTGGGGCCGATTTGTGCCATCAGATAAAAGTGTGATGGACAAAACATCAAGTCTGATACGATGATTACATCAATGATGGAGGCGTCTGAGGTTGAAAGTGATTAGAGCACTTTTTCTGCCTGTAAGTGACGCTCCTCTGTTTGATAACTCATTTTTGAGTTCCTGAACAGTCCACTTTCCATACTCTGCCATGTTGCAAACAGTGACACTAGGACTTATGGTACAGAAGAGCCACCTGGAGGTGTAGTTTTCCCTGGATAGCCCCATTACGTTATCACCATGACACCATGGCCTGCACACGGATTGCAGACAAATCTGTGACACAGACAATAGAGCAGGAGCCCAGGGGGGGG
>NMRB01004841.1:0-10712 GCA_002633025.1 Notospermus geniculatus
TTAAAAATAAATAAAAGAACAAAATTGTATAAAAATTATAAAAAAGCTTCAAATATAATTCACTGGATAGAAACTGGCTGCTTTATATCAGGAGCGACAATTGCATCAGTTGGGGCAGGGGGCATTATTACGAATATTGTTTCAATTCCAATTTCAGTTATTTTAGCATTAGGCGGAATAACTGGAAAAGTTCTCGTTCCACAATTAAAGAAAAAATATAAAAAACATCAGCAAATTTTAATGAATAATCATTCATGTTTAAATTCTATTAATAATCTTTTATCAAAAGCTATTACAAATGAAGATATTTCTGCAAGCGAATTTGAATTAATTACAAAAGAATATGAAAAATCTAATAATGTGTTTAAAGATATTGAAGATAAATCAAAATAATTTTATAGTAACTTAAGTTTTACGATAAAATTATTCTTCATATATTAAATGAAATACTTTTGCTTGTTTCTTTTGTATTTCGTATAATTCATAATCAATTTTTGTTCTTTTTTTACTATTTTCTTCAATTAAACATGGCCTTATATTAATCCAATTCCAACATTTTTCCAATTCATCTGTATTTAAAAAATTAAAAGAAGAAATAGGAAGTATACGATCGAAATTCCATATGACATTATAATTTATCCAATTCATTTCGTTATCGAATTGAAACTCTATCCATTTTATAAAAAAATTCTTATTACATTTCATTATTTTTAAACGTTTTCTTGCAGGAGCTTTATTATTGATAAGACGTGATAAGGATGAACTTAATTGAGAATTAATTTTAACTGTTATATTGTTTTTTCTTCTGATTTTTTCATATTCATGTATACATTTTTTACAACGATTATCATGTAAATCTTTAGATCTAATATGTTTATAAAAATCATCCATTAATTTTTCTTCTTGACAAATGCTACAAGTTTTTACTAAAGAATCCATTTATTTAACAAATAAAAAATTTAATTAAGTATAATTTTTATAAACTTTTGTAATTTATAAAATTATATTTTCGTTTAATAAATTTATTTTTCCATTTTTATAATAACGCAAATCAATAATTGATAAATCCATCCATTCATTATAACATACATGCCCGTAAATTTTGTTTTTAATCAAATAACGATTTGAATCTAACATGCATGATATATTCATTGGAAATTTTGTAATATTTATTTCTCTATGTTCTTCATTTCTCGGAATAAAAGCCCCAGTTGATGGTAAATGACTTGTCTGTATACCTCCATGGCTGGATTGATCTACTCTTCATTCTTGACTGTCGAGATTTACGTTGCATTCTTCATATTTTTCCAAGTGTCATTCTGTGTCAATGGCGCTGAAGTTGACTGTATTTTTGTGCATTGAGCGATGGTGGAGTTGCTGCTCAATAATCGTCATTTTAATTGTCTAATCCCTGCATCCTTCATAATACTTAATTCATATAGGAAATGTTGAATATCTTATCTGCATTTTCTCTTTCTGTTTCCATAGCCGCATGTTTTGCTACATGTATAGTTGGTTTTGGTGTTCTTCGTACTGAAATACATGTAGGATTTCTTGATTACGTTCCGCTCATTTAGTGTTTCTTTATCTGAGTTTCTGCTACAGATTCCACCAAAAACCAGAAATACTTGGGCTATTTCTTATCGAGATGGCACCCTTCAAGGCTGCACACTATTACATTGTAGTATGTCGTTAATTCTTTTGCTGATCTTTGTATATATTTTCACTTATTTTATCTCATCTCTCACGTCATTTCATCGGGCCCGTTGCTTTATTGATATACTTTGTACTTTGTACCCTTCTGACAAATCCATGTTCCTTCTGACAGTTTTACTGTTTACACTGCGTGTTGCCATCCGTGTAGTTTATTCCAGACTGGCCTTGTCATTTATACATACTGTAATATAGACACCCTCGCTGTAAAAAACAACAGCCCGCTTAAAGGAGTTAGACGCCGAAGTTGTAAACAAGCTGGTTTGTTTACAAATATGGTCGGCAAACTAGTTTTATTCCTTCATGCAGGTGGCAGCACCCGTGATCATTAGACTGGTTCCCGGTCCGATGCAACTCACTCACGATATTCACGTCAGTACATATCACCGACAATAGGTGGCAGCACCGCAGGCGTCCGTGGATAGAGAACCAGTGAGTGCGAGTGTTTACAACTTCGGCGTCTAACTCCTTTAACCCTTTAGGCCCCAGATGTCAAGTTCTGTGAACCCCAGATGCCCCGGAGGTTTTCAGCAGATAATCTCGTAATTCATAAATCTGATGTTTGCTATCAACCCAAAAGCCCAGAACGGCCGCGGATGAAATCCCAGACCGGCCACTGCCGGCGTAGACGGTGTCCGAGTCATCATATGGCTTGAAAATAGAGGCCATCGGCGGCCGCTGTGGGATTTTCAAGGCGGCCGTTATGGGGCCTAAAGTCCTGTAAGTGGACAATTCACTTTGGGATATTGACGTAAACATGTTAAGGGTTAAGTAAGCATGGTAAAGTGACTCGAAATCTCGAATTTTGACGCAAAAAATCTAACTTAGGCCACGCTTTTTTTTATTCCTTGTTTCGCGAGCTTTTTCTCAGCACCTCCATCAGAGGAGGGCGGGAAAAAAATAAAAATAAAATTTTATTTTTTGATTTCTCGAAAAGTTCTCTGACAAGCGGAGAAGAAAAAAATAAAATTTTATTCCACAATAAAGGGTCAATTGGAATAGGCCTACCCAAACCCAAACACCAATGTACCGAAGCTTGAACTGTCAGAAACCACGTATCAATCGGACGGTAAATCTAACAAAAGTCATATTTTGGAAAAATGTATTTCGGTCTCGGACACCTGAGCGGTGGGCGGAATAAAGATAAAAAATGAATTTTTATTTTTTTTCCATTTTGGCAAGTTTTTGGAGCGGCGGGCTCGTGAAAACCCCCCAAAATAACATTTTTTTTTTCATTTTCCTATTTTCACCTAGCGGCGGGCCCACGAAACAAGGAATAAAAAAAGTGTGGCCTTACTGCACAAAAAATTGGGAAAACAAGGCTTGGGGCCCTTGGGAACTGTCAGAAGAAGGTGCCCCGAGCCTTATTTTCTCAATTCACTGAGCAGTTAGTCAGATTTTTTGCGTCAAAAATTGGAGATTTCTTGCCTCAAAAATTCGAGATTTCGAGTCACTTTTCATAACCCTTAAAACATCATTGTAAATTGGAGAGTATTTTCGTTAGCCCAGTCATATCACCTGAACCAGTACCACAGTAGTGTTCATTAATATGCTGTACAATGCAAATCCCTGTGCTGTAAATCTACACTCTGTTTCCTCCAAATATACACCACTTTTGTAATCTTCGCTACTATTCAGATTCTTTCTTACAGTTCGCCAGTGTTTCCACATACTGTAAAACGGGAAATTTTTGCGGATGGTTTTTTTCACGAACCCTCAGCAGGGTTCGTACTCTACCTTGAAATCCTTGAAAACCTGGAATTTTGAGGTATCCCCTTTCCAGGTCTGGAAAACCTTGAAAAATCATGATTTATCCTAAAAGTCCTGGAAAAGTCCTTGAATTTTGCCCATGTGGCTTTCATAGAATCGAAAATTTTCTGAGGGAGGACCCCCAGACCCCCCCCCATTTTCTTTTATCCACATGCAAACTCGTCGTGTCGTTGGCCCTTATTCTGGCCCTTCCAAAATATACCGGTAATGGCAGAGAAAACCCACTTGTAGAATTGTCTGGGTTAGTGATGTCATGATAATGATTGAGCCCGGTATTAAGAACTTGAATATTGGCAAAATAGTCCTGGAATTTCAGGATATTTGGCCCTGGAATTCCTTGAAAAGTCCTGGAATTTTAGGTCTGGGGGTAGTGTACGAACCCTGCCTCAGTCATGTCAGTATTTCTGCCCCAGAATAATATTTTGTGCCTTTATAATTTGCAGACAGCTCAGCACCGCAAAATTAAAATGCCTTGTAACAAATTCACAGAGCCGTAGATGCGATTTCCCAGCATTTCAGCCAATCTGAAGAGGTCGCCACCATCGTTCCTTGGCTAAGACCTCTGAAAAGGGCTGGAACCCAGCACAAGATTCTTGTGCTCATCGATTTTACAAATTATTTGATAAAATAAGCGCACCGAAAATTAGAATTTGTTCCAGTATTTGTAAAATTACTACTATTTTAACATTCCGTTGGGTATTCGATGTTTTATTGTGGAAAAAAGAACGAACTCTTTCGAATCCCTACGCAATTCACTGTGCAACGGTCAGAAATTCATCCGCCACCAACAATGCATTTGCATTGTGGAAAAGTAGTACCGGTCTAGCCCTTTCCGGAGTTTCATGTGGCATTGAACTCTGGGTACGAGATTGCATTTCAGCCACCATCATCCTCTATGGGAAGCAGTTTCATAAATACAAGCACTTTCAAGAGCCCCGAAGTTCCATGTGCTCTTGCTTTGACTGGAGACTGACATCCTCCCACAGCAGGAGTTTTTACCTCGCTCCTCTTCATCCGCTCACACAAACCCCTGCTGAAATACAACAACCAGTGAATGTGATGTGGCTGTTCCATACTCCAGGTGCACTCCCTGTATTTTAAGGATAACTTGGAGAAGTAAAATTTCGTGGTTTTACCCAGTTTGATTTTAAAGTTTTGTGCTTTACAAATCATTTACATATTTCCAAAATTGACTGACTGAGGTTCTTCCTATGTATAGAGAAGATTCTTATGATTTTTGATTGTTATTATGAGTCATAATTATTTAATATTGACACCCTGAAAATGCTGCATTCTGATTGGGCAATGGTTTTCTGACCGCCTCATGCTTGCCTGGGAGGCCCAATTTCAGCAGGGCTTTGTGTGGAGTGTATGAAGAGGAACGAGACCAAAGCCCTGCTGTGGGAGGATGGGAGACTGACCACGTGGCTTTGTTGTGTCTGGTTTGGGACCATCATTTCACATGTTTCACGCGAGCCATGGTACGTATTCGCCGCTAATGACGGCCGGCTCATCTTTAACATGATGAGACCGGATTAGGACAGAGCAGAACACAATTCTGAATGCGGAGTTTACCGTGTTGAGTAGAGTTGCAAGTTCAGGCACTTTATTGACGAGTAATGCATTATGCGAAATTGTGTCTTATTTTTGCGGTCGTGCCGACAATGTTGAATTGAAATAATTTTTACGCGTATTAAAGGAGTTAGACGCCGAAGTTGTAAACAAGCTGGTTTGTTTACAAACATGGGCCCATGTTCCCGAAGCCGTCCTTAGGTTAACGATGTCGTTAAAACTGGGAAAATGCATAGCGTAACGACATCGTTAACCTTATGACGGCTTCGGGAACATGGGTCCATGTCGGCAAACTAGTTTTATTCCTTCGTGCAGGTGGCAGCACTAGTCGTGCCCCGTGATCGTTAGACTGGTTCCCGGTCCGATGCAACTCACTTACGATATTCACGTCAGTACATATCACCGACAATAGGTGGCAGCACTGCAGGCGTCGCGTGGATAGAGAACCAGTGAGTGAGTGTTTACAATTCGACGTCAAGCTCCTTTAAATTTGCGGATATGATGGAACTGCAAAGACCGCAAAATTAAAACGCCTGCAAAAATTTCCCGTTTTACAGTAGGCCTACACGTACTACTAGAATGCTACTAAAATGGCCCTTTTCTGTTCCTTTGAGGGTACTATGCTAGTACATGTACCCTCAAAGGAACAGAAAAGGGCAATTTTCTTTAATTTCATGGGTTTGGTTTTGCTGATTTTGAAGAAATTAGTACACTCAGAGAAAATTTCTGGCAGAGACCCTGCGCACCTTGGAGACATTACTCACAGAGGAATTGGGCACGTTCCAGAAGGGGGTCCAGACCCTTCCTCACACAGGCCGTACATTTTTTACCCATATCACTTCCAAGTCCAAGATAACAGCAAAATTCACGAATTTTCGACCCCAACCGGGGTCTTTTTCAAGTGGAACTTTACAATCTGAAACTCTAGAATAACGACTGAGCTGAAACCCAAATGGGGAACTAACCTGTGTAGACAGGATGGGTGAGCAATTAAGGAAAGAAAAGTGTCCAAGCCCCACGGATGGTTGCTGGACCTAATTAAGAGAGTGGATGTAATTAAGGAAAGAAAAGTGTCCAAGCCCCACGGATGGTTGCTGGACCTAATTAAAAGAGTGGATGTAATTGAGGAAATAAAAGTGTCCAAGCCCCACGAATGGTTGCTGGACCTAATTAAGAGAGTGGACGTAATTAAGGAGAAACTGATTTAGCTGAAAGAAAAGGGTTTAATAAATATGACAAAGTGAAAAGATGCACAAAAGTTTTTCCTTCCCCCCCCCCCCCTTGTTCTATTACTCCTCGCCCTATTCTTCTCATTGCTTAGTGATTTGCATTATCCATTCTGGTTTTTTCCTTCTTGTACAAATCTGGAAGTTGACTTCCTTTATATTCTCTTACTTTGTGTTGACTTTTGTGCATCTTTTCGCTTTGTGCTTGTTATGTATTACACATGTCATATTTATTAAACCCTTTTCTTTCAGCTAAATCAGTTTCTCCTTAATTACATCCACTCTCTTAATTAGGTCCCGCAACCATCCGTGGGGCTTGGACACTTTTCTTTCCTTAATTACATCCACTCTCTTAATTAGGTCCAGCAACCATCCGTGGGGCTTGGACATGCACTATTCTTTCCTTAATTGCTCACCCAACCTGTCTACACAGGGTAGTTCCCCATTCGGGTTTCAGCTCAGTCTTTTCTAGAGCTTTTCAGATTGTAAAGTTCCACTTGAAAAAGACCCCGGTTGGGGTCGAAAATTTGTGAATTCTGGAGATTGACTTCTTTCTTAAAGGAGTTAGACGCCGAAGTTGTAAACACTCACTCACTGGTTCTCTATCCACGGACGCCTGCGGTGCTGCCACCTATTGTCGGTGATATGTACTGACGTGAAGTATCGCGAGTGAGTTGCATCGGACCGGGAACCAGTCTAACGATCACGGGTGCTGCCACCTGCACGAAGGAATAAAACTAGTTTGCCGACCATATTTGTAAACAAACCAGCTTGTTTACAACTTCGGCGTCTAACTCCTTTAATATCACTTCCAAGTGAGCGTAAATGACCATGATGACAAGGGAAGTGGGTGAGGGTCTCATGGGTTCTGGAAACTGGGCCCCTGCTCAGGTCTAGAATGTAGTAGGGCCTACCTGCTGTCATTCCTGGCTTACCGGTACTTAAAACAGAATGACACCGTATATATGGCATTTTGCATAGAAAGTTTTTCTCATGCAATTAAAGATAGAAACTGATGATTTCTCTACAAAAATCAAAATGCCATGTATTCATTTTAATAACAAAAGAAAAAGCTCGGGTACATGTCCATGTACACAAAAGGTAGTGATCAACTAAATGGATAAAACATGCGGTTGAGATCATTCTGATAATCCTAACATACAGTACAGGTCACAATTGACATCCCTACGGCTTCGCGTAAGTTACGCGTAAGTTACGTGTAACTCATGGCTTTGGTTTTGCGTAACTCACCAAAATCGCGTAACTCGCCTCGTAAATCACTGCGTAGCTAGCGAAATTCGCGTAACTCACCTCATAAGTTACGCGTAACATAGCTCGTGAGTTGTTGCGTAAGTTACGAGTGACTTACGCGTAACTTACGCGAATTTAGGGATGTCAATTGTGACCTGTACTGTAATATGTGAGACGGGACACGAAATGGCAGTGGGTGAACATAGGATGACCATGTGTAGTCCTATAGACAATTCTCAAATTGACGTTAAACGAGAAAGACCTGCGCACTTGTGCCGAAATCGGAACCACAACCTTATCCTCAGTCTGAAGCTGAATGACGCGATGCAGAGAACCCCACCACAGCGACTTCAAGGCCGTTGCGTCAGAGTCTACCATTGTTGAATCATGGATTGCGTCATGTCGGTGAGTTGGACTTTCAGATCGAGGTTGTGGTTGCGATTTCGGCGGAAGTGCACAGATCTGCGAATTTGTGAATCATCTGTAGATGAGATCAAACTTCGTAATCAGATCATTGTGACATCAATGCACAACAGACGGCAATTTCTGTCAGTATTCGTGCCAAGTGACTTCCTCGTAATGGCCGCCGCTCAGTTCAATTTTTGATCGTAGATGCCGGGAAATTGGGTCTTATCCAACAATTTTCAAAAAATTTTCGTACGAGGGGGGACACTCCCCTCATGCACCCCCCCCCCATCGTGCTTTGTGCTCTCTGGCCGGCTTCCAGTTTTTCCCTCTGAGGTCACTCTCATGCCTGGATAATAGACCGAGGATTAGATTCGAACCCTAGCAACGACGTCACTGCTCAACTCAGAGTGTGAGAGAAATTTTTCAAGCAAATGGCTCGCAGGGTTTGTTTACATTTTTGGTGGTACCTCCCATAGAGAGTGAATCTAGCCTCCAGGCAAAACTGTGCTCCAGCCATATGCAAAACCTGTGTACATATGCGCAAGTAAACACTGGGGACAAGGTTCCATTAAAAATTTGTTTCAAATTCAGTTGGTCAAGATGTACATTTTATACTATTCCCATTGATTGCGAAGCGGCAGATTTTGCAGAATACGCCTCCGAAGATTTGCTCTCTAATGCATTTCCCATCAAACTAAAATCCTTCTTTTGCCTTTTTCTCAAAATGGTGCTTGATATCGAGGACCATACTGTCATGGTGCCACAACAAACACCGCGAGCCATTTGCTTTAACATCAGTGGTTTGTCTCCCGCCGGACCATGGTGCTTGAGTAACGATTATAATCTGTTCAAAAGTCCTGTTTCGGGGTATTTTTCCTTCACAAGCGCCTGCACTGCTTTGAAATCCCGATGATTTTTGTCGCCGAGAAGTTGGAATAAAATTGACTCGCTCGTTGTGACAGTTGCCCCAGCATGTCGTAATCTCTGAAATAGAGAACGAAAAATAAGTTTGACTTTGGAAATGAAATGGTCCATGGACCATGTGCTCACCTGGTTGGACATAATACGATAATGACAGAGGGAGGTAGATATGAAGTTGCTCGGTGAAATAATGACAAACTGTGGCAGGTTCATTAGTTTTGTAGAACTTTCGACCTCTCGGACCTTGAAAAGTAGGTCAAGTCAAAAACCCGTTATATATGTTATGTAACAGTAACCTCATTAGATCTGGAGATGATCCGGTCATTAGTTTAGGATTTATTGCACTTTTTGTGTTTTTGGTTTTGGCCACCAGGGGCCGGTTGCATAAAAGCATACTCGGCGTAGTATCATTCTATCTCCTAGTTGGCTTCTAACTTCGTATACAAACGCATACAAAGTTAGAAGCCAACTAGGAGATCGAATGATACTACGCCTAGTATGCTTTTGTGCAACCGGCCCCTGGTAGCCAAGCAAAGAATCGTATTGGTCATCTGACCAAGAGAGGTATACGTGTACAAAGTTTCAGGTCAATAGTGCCACTGGTAACAAAACTAAGACGATGGCCTGCACACCATCGTTGGCACCGTGCCATGCCCCAAAGAGGCGCCATTGTGCCCTTTTTAACCCCCAAGAGCACCATGCCCCCTAAAAATGATTTTTAAAAAAGGTTTTTAGTAGCGTACCCAGACCCTTTGTCATGGTCCCTTTTGGTTATCACCTTAGAAACTGGCTTAAATTGGCTATTGACTGGAGTTATAGAGACCTTTTTCAATTTAACATTTAGCTTTTCAAATTCCATTAGAAGAAATGTCGCGAATGAAATGTGCCCTTTTCTTGGTTGAAGTGCCCTTTTCACAAAATTTGCACCACGCCCTTCTGAAATCCTTGAGTGTGCATGCTTTTGTACGTTCTCATACGTTTGTGGCGCGCCTAATGGTCCGTAGCGCCTTGTGTACCGGTACGGATTTTGACTGAGAAAATTAAGGTGCATCTTATGGTGCAGTGCGTGATATCGTCCGAAAAGTACGGTAACACTGCACGCTCCCCGAGTTTGGGATGTGATGAAGAACTCAGGTATGCCAGGAAACCACAACAGGCCAAGGTATGTCTCACCTCTAGAGCGTACAATCTGTCATGTTGGAATCTTGATGAGACAGCATCAGCAACGATATAAACCTGGAAACCGTACTTGAGGAGGTCGATGGCCGTCTGTTGGATGCAGACGTGGGTCTGGAATCACAGTGCATCAATGAGACAGTGTCATTTTCAGTGCCATTTTTTTTCCCCACAAAACATTTCCACTGAATCTTTTTTGAGCTACAGCAAACATGGCGAAATCCCTTCCAGGTCTTTCAATTACATGTTGGCCAGGCCTATTGTTAGAACCGTCTTAGACTAGGGCTGGGTAGCACAAAACTCGTTATAGCGCTAACTTGGTGTTAGCGCTAACTAACTTTATGTTAAATGATGTACGGTAAAAAGACAAAGGATTTTTACGTCATCTAACATCAAGTTAGCGCTAACATGAGTTTTGTGCAACCGGGCCCTGTTCCAAGTGTAGTGGTGAAGCACACTTGGAACTGGCCTTAGATGGCCGTATTCATAAAGCGGTTCTCTTAGGCCAGTTCCAAGTACATGTATCGTCAACCACTGTACTTGGAACCGGCCTAAGACGGTTCTAACGATAGAACCGCTTTATGAATACGACCCATAGGGTCTAACCAATTCTACTTAAACTGAAAGGCCTGCCTCCATTAAGAAAAACACCAAGACAAATAATGAATGGGGGGG
>NMRB01004842.1:0-20480 GCA_002633025.1 Notospermus geniculatus
ACACGGGTCTATTTAGACCCGGCGATTTACAGGTGTAACCGCAAAATCCCCGGGGAAAGCACGGAGATTTATGTAGTGTAACCACAGCTATTGTGTTTTCGATTAGGTGGCCAAGCCAAGAATCGAACCAGACCGAAACTTGGTATCATGGCTGGTATTCATAAAAGTTAGCAAATGCTTTTACTCAAGATTTGCACAACAATGTCCAATGTAAATGTACTACAAAATTTGAAGTAAAAGCATTTGCTAGATTTTATAAATATCAGCCAATAGGGGTATAAATGTACAAAGTTTCAGGTCAATGGCTGATATTTATAAAAGCTAGCAAACTTTTACATCAAGTTCTGTAACATATTTACATTGGACATTGGACAAATCTTAAGTAAAAGCATTTGCTAACTTTTATGAATACCAGCCAATAGGCCCAGCGGTTACAAAACGTGCCCTGCTAACGGACGGCGACGGACGCTGCACCACCGCAATAGCTCAACAGGTGAGCTAAAAATCATGTTTTACTACTTTAACAATGAGAAGAAAATGGTAATGAATGAGTAGGCCCGTATACTTCAACATCGCATTGAATTTCTCTGCAATGCATTTTTTGTATCTAGATTAATACCGGCAGCTTTTCTTTCAGTCTACCATTGTACAGCCATATTCATTATCACAAAAGTTCAAATACAATGTCTATTGGTTGATGCTGCTGACTATGACAGTCAGGCTTCTCCAAACCCCGTCGTGATAGGAGCTGATATCATAATGTTGAATCAAATGGGACATGTTACAAGTATTGTGGTTTGTGCGTCGATATTTTCATGCATATTTTTTTTTCGATGCGATGTCTCACTGCTGCTTCATGTCCGTCATACTTACATATAATGTATCTTTAACTGACTTTGATGCTTCCATGATGCTTTCCAATGGTTGTTAGCGGGGAATCCACCTCTGATTTTCAACCTGATTTTGCTTTGCGACTTGCTGTGCAACTGGGCACACGATCGCCGTAGCGGACAAGCTAGACATGATTTCCACCAATGATCGAATTCAGCTCGGCGACCGGTATCAGTTCTTTGCGGTCGTATTGAATCGAAGGTTGCAGGCTGCCAAGCAAAGCAAATCGCGAAGCCGGAAATCAGCAGTGGATTCCTAGCTTTAGAAACTATTGTCACGCTATTTTGACTTATAGGCCTATGGCAGGAAGAATAGAAAGAATAAGGAATCTGAACAACTCAAAAGTATAATTCAAATCTTTTATTTCACACGCTCGATTGGCGCATGAGACATCATGAAATCATAAATATACAGCATATTGGTAAGGAATCAGATCACTTAGTAGGTTTGTAATGCATGTGTAATGGGTCTTCCAATCCAGAGCCGTGGCGCGTGCAGACGGGCGAATAGTGTGCAGCGGAGCCGTGGAGTGGGTAGAAATTTAACAACAAAAATTGGTAAAAGAATCCCGGCAATTACGGTTCTACCTTAATAAGGGAATTGGTCTTCAAACAAGATTAGAATTCACAAGACTTGGCGAGCGTTCAGTTTGACGGTGAAATTCTTCACGACGAAGAGCGAAAATCATGACAGGCGGAGACCACTGCCTCTTGGATGTTGCGCCAAGAATGATGTGCGACTCAGCTTTTATGCCCCCGAGGATCAAAGAAGCCGGGTTCCTGGAGATGAAATACTACACGGCCCACAATATTATCAAATTGTACACTCTAGACCTAAAGGTTAGATTCTAAAACTTCCTAATAAGGTTCGACATTCATTAACATAATTTATGCGCCAAATACAACCACTAGCGAATAATGCCCTTAAGGTTGACGTCATGGTATCGATCTAGATTTTGAATGCAGCGCCGCGCAGACGAAACGTTAAGTGGCGTAATACGGAACACGGTGACGTCACGAATCACAACAAAGCAGAGTTTTGGAAATATGCCAACTCGCGACCGTGGGCCGAGGCCTACAAAAACAATGTCATTTAGGCTAAAGATAAATCATGACAATCATGAATATGACGACAAATGAAGAATTCTCCGTGTGAGGAATTGACGAAGTTGCATTCGCAGCTTGAAACAACAATAAATAGACAGGATCAGTAAGTTAATCGCTAGGCCCACACCGGTACACACACATGCATGCATTGTAATACCAAATGTACACGACATATGTACAGAGAGTATGCACTGAATTGCGGTGCATCCTCAAGTCATCACACTATTGACGCATTGAATTTTTCAACCAAGGTGGCGATAAAAAGCCTTTCTGTCCAAGGGGAAAAATTCATTTTCACCAAAATTATGGGAAGCGTGATTCCTATGGTGGTATCGTTCTGTGTTATGTTGTTTTATCATGGTAGATGCGAAAAATGGGATCAAAGGAATGGTAAGTGAAGTGTTACGCAAATTACTAATGTATCAGACAGTGGAAAGGATAAGAAAAAATAAGGGGTAGCCTAGCGTACATCACACTTGCGACTGGAGACAACTACTCGCCACTGAGCTACTGGCGACTGGGAGGATGTAGCAGGAACTGAAGGTGACTGATGAGTCGCCAGAAACAGTCGATGTAGGCACCTTTGCGACTCGCTGGAACTGAGATTTTGTCAGTCGCCGCCAGTTGCACATGTTCAGCTATCAAGCGACTAGTTGTATCAAGTTTCGTTCAGTCGCTGTGATGTACGCGGGCTTGCGACTGATCAGTGCCAGTTTTCTGAACGAAACCTAGTGTCTTTGAGTCTCAATACCCCGGATGTTACCTGAGTTGCTGCCAATCGCAGGTGCGATATACGCGGTCAGGACATGACAAATGATTGGATCCTCCTAGTTTTACTGAGTTGGTGAATTTGCGATGTGCGTGCAGCGCGTACACCAGGAGCGACTGATCAGGTCAGTTGGTTCCAGTCGCCAGTGCGATGTACGCTAGGCTTAAGGTGAAAGACATAGCTTCCTACCGGACTCGAACGCACGGACCAATCGCAAGCACTCTGCAGTATCTGCTGAGCCAAAAGGTCAGTCGAGACCGCTTGCTCAGCAGATAGCTCGCTGTGCGCTCGTTTTTTTCAGTGAGTTTTTTTGCCTCGCAAGGCCTTGAGGCAAATATGATGTTGGATTTTTCGCCTCACGAGGCGAAAAACTCGCCGTGTGCGAGCTACTTGAGCTACGTGCTGAAGGCAGAAATTCAGGTGGCCAATGAAAACGCATCCTCCGTTCACATGATTTCAAGATGGCGGCCCCGAGTGAAATGGCAGACATGCATAACGCAAGACACTGAATTGTAAGAAATGGTGTTACTCCTCGGCCATTCGTCGCAGAATAGTGTTCGTTGAAAATTTTCTTTTAATTTCTAAACGTACTGTTCATCCATTTTAATGGATTTTACGGAGGACATGTTTCGCAAAATCTATAGCTTCCCGTCAGAATGCCAAACATAGGCCCAGAAAGGCTTGTTGTACTTGACTCGATGACGCGAAGACTCGATGGCGCGATGACTCGATGACCGCCAAAATTATTCAATGAAATTCAGCTGGTTATTTCTAAGAAGTGGTATGGATCAGTTCACAGGTTTGTAGGTCTTAACCCCTTCCCACCGAAGGACTAAGGGCCTAATGAGGTACCTATCTTAACCCCTTCCCAGCACCAAAGGACAAAGGGTCTAATAGGATATCTATCTTGATTCAACAAGGATAGTAGGCCAATCATGTGGTGTTAACCCCTTCCCGCCAAAGACCAAAGGGTGTAATAAGATATCTATATCTTGATTCAACAAGGATTACGTAGGTCAGTCATGTGGTGTTTACCCCCTCCCACCAAAGGACAAAGGGTCTAATGAGGTACCTATCTTGATTCAAGAAGGTAGGCCAATCATGTGGTGTTAACCCCTTCCCACCGAAGGCCAGGGGTCAAATAAGATATCTATCATGATTCAACAAAGATTGTAGGTCAGTCATGTGGTGTTAACCCCTTCTTACCCAAGGCCAAGGGTCTAATAAGATATCTATCTTGATTCAGCAAGGATTGTAGGTCAGTCATGTGGTGTTAACCCCTTCCCACCCAAGGTCAATGGGTCCAATAAGATATCTATCTTGATTCAACAAGGAATGTAGCCCAATCATGTGGTGTTACCCCTTCCCACCAAAGACCAATGGGTCTAATAAGATAACTATCTTGATTCAACAAGGATTGCAGGTCAGTCATGTGGTCTTAAACCCTTCCCACCAAAGGACAAAGGGTCTAATAGGATATATCCTGATTCAACAAGGATTGTAGGCATATCACGTGGTGTTAACCCCTTCTCACCAAAGACCAAAGGGTCCAATAAGCAGTCCGTTTGTTGTGAGGCGAGCAAAAAACTGCTCGCCTGAGAACAATAGAATTTTCTATTGTTCTCGGGCGAGCAGTTTTTTGCTCGCCTCACAACAAACGGCCTGAATAAGATATCTATATCTTGATTCAACAAGGATTACGTAGGTCAGTAATGTGGTGTTAACCCCTTCCCACCGAAGGACAAAGTGTTTAATGAGGTACCTAGCTTGATTCAACAAGGATTGTAGGCCAATCATGTGGTGTTAACACTTTCCTACCCAAGGCCAAGGGTCTAAAACGATATCCATCTTGATTCAACAAGGATTACGTAGGTCAGTCATGTGGTGTTAACCCTTTCCCACCAAAGGCCAAGGGGTATGAGAAGATATCTATCTTGATTCAACAAGGAATGTAGGTCAGTCATGTGGTCCTAACCCCTTCCCACCGAAGGACAGAGGGTATAATAGGATATCTATCTTGATTCAACAAGGATCGTAGGCCAAACACGTGTTGTTAACCCCTTCCCACCAAAGACCAATGGGTCTAATATGAGATCTATCTTGATTCAACAAGGACTGCAGGTCAGCCATTTGGTCTTAACCCCTTCCCACCGAAGGACAAAGGGTCTAATGAGGTGCCTATCTTGATTCAACAAGGATCGTAGGCCAATCATGTGATGCTAACCCCTTCCAACCAAAGACCAATGAGTATAATAAGATATCTATCTTGATTCAACAAGGATTACGTAGGTCAGTCATGTGGTCTTAACCCCTTCCCACCGAAGGACAAAAGGTCTAATGAGGTACCTATCCTGACTCAACAAGGATTGTAGCCCAATCATCACTGACCACCGCACGAGGGTAATTCGAACAACCCTCGTCAAAATGGAGTATAGGCCGGTCGTCGCTTCGGTAAGTTGACATCGATTTTCACCCATTTAGAGTTGGTGCACCAACTTGAAAAGTGGTGAGCATGTAAAGAAAATTGTACTGAGTGTACTGAATGCACTGCATTTGCCTAGCAGCCGCTATTAGCCGAGAAAATAGCGTGAAAAGTCCAAGTTCGAGACGAGGGTATTTGGAATTTGTGACGAGGGTATTCGAAAGCCGATAACATTCATGACGAGGGTATTCACCACGGCATGTTGTGACGAGGGAAACCCTAGCAATTGTTCAATTCGGTTTTCTTCTGAAAACACCGCACATTCTTTACTCTTCACAGATTTACTAGTCGGGTCAAAATACGAAATACCCCAAACAAATTGCAACAAAAGGTTTTTTGACGTTTTTTTGTTCTATTGAATATGGGGAATAACATATTGAAAAACCCGCATTTTTTTCGTATTTTGACCCGACTATACTGCCTCAACTTCACTTTTCTTCACAACTTCCAATGGACCGGATGTGCTGGAGTGGTGTGGTTGAACATGTTTCAACCCTGTCTTGTATTCTCTCATAAACTGATAAACCATTTCAAATTTGGGCCCGATTTCGATCGCATCAAGAGGCCAGAAAGTCAACACGTTTAATTTTCGGTCGCAAAGGCCGATGTCGACGGATTAAAAACGATAAACTTTTGTTCCGCATACGATTCTGATGCGACGCCACAATCATGACAATAGGGAGGTTTCGCAAGCGCCCGGTTAGGCCATACGACGACGTTTATCTATTGTTTGGGTATATCCACACAATAGATAAACGTCGTCGTAGGGCCTAACCGGGCGCTTGCGAAACCTCCCCAATAGTCTGTTCAGTCGCATTCGGAGGTCGTCTTCCATTTGCGGGATGGTTCGCTGAAATGATCGCAAGTGTGGTCGGCGGGCGACCTCGCACGCGATGGTTGCCTGCGACGTCGTGGGCGCCAGTCTCGTCGACGGTCGCACGATTGTGGTGTCAGGTGTGCGCCATGTTTTAGGATTACCTCTTTACCTGTTCTGTAGCAAGTCAGCTGACGATGCCGAGGACATCCTCAAACACGAATAGGGAACCCCGATCACGCAGACCACGCGAGAATATACGCGTGGGTTTGAACTGATAGTACACCGACGCCACCTATTATTCATGACGATTCAAGGTGTGATTGGCCGTGCTTGGTGAACCGCATCTCTCGAACAATGAGCCTCTATAGGTGTCACGTCTGCTCTATCAGTCTCACGTGACCACTTGGCGCTCCCCATTGATACACTTGACTGAGAGCAACTCATTCAGGTTACGTAAAAAATCGTCTTGATGAGAAGGGGGACATCGCATAAGTCTCACATCATTTCGGAATAAAGTTGAGCGAAGTCCAAAGCAAAATCAGGTCAGGGGGAAAAGCAGGGAGGTTTCGCAAATCTGACGAAAAACGAAGTACGAATGTACGAAATTCAACTTCGTCTCCAGGACCTAACGCATTTCTGGATATGGCTGGTACCACAAATGTCCCTGCTGCCAGTGCATCTTTTACAGCATGTCATGTAAGGCCGAAAGGGTTATGGTGCATCTTGAATTTTCAAATTTCCACTTCGTATCTGCAAAGTGGAAACGAAAGATAAAATTCAAAGTTTAAAATAGCCTACACTTTAACTCTATCGGTCTTAAGTCATACGCTAAAAGACGCTCTCGCAGCAGGCGATATTTGTGGCACCAACCATCTCCAGAAATACATTAGTTTCTTGAAGTGAAGTCCAATTTCTTATGCCGTATAATGGCCTACTCACTGATGTCTGAACCAACGAGCCAGTGGGCACATGCGCTGTTTTCAAACATACCTTGACTTCTGGGTGATTGTTAAAAAATTATTGAAGGGAGGCGAGATCCGCTTCTTTTAGGCCATGTCGAATTAACGGAACCGACGGAAACAACGGAACCGAACGGAACCTGGCGGAAACAACATAAATATGTTGTTTTTAGAAATAATGTTGTTTAGGAAAATATCTCTTACCATTAACAACATCATCTGGACAATTAGATAACCCAAAATGTAATTTTGATGAACAGTTTAAAATTATGCTATCAAAAATGGTCTGCAAAGTAATCCTCAGGAATTTCCTGGTCGTGACGTCAAACCTGCCTGACCACAGACGAAGATCAGCCAACAAGCCATCACTGACAAGACAGCCGCTGACTCATGTCACTCACGCGAAAGAATCCTGCTTCAAAAATGAACAACAGGTGTTTATCCGTTTATCTTGTCCTCCATCAATATCGAGTCCATCGCCATGTCCATTTTAGTGGCCCCCATAAGCAGATATAAGGCATGATACGACACGTGCCGGACTGCCCGGAGTGGTGGGCGTGTGAACGCCGGCCGGCGGGGGCGGGAACGGCCAGCATGCATGCACCATGTGCACAGAGTGATGCATGTACGGTCAGGTCAACTCATGAACTGTGCGCACGCAAACACCCCCACCCAGGGCNGCCACCAGGTAGCTTATAGGGACTGGGCCATCGGTGTACACACAGGGACCCCCTGCCCTGCTAGCCTAGGCCTCCCCAGCCCGCAGATTTCACATTAGGCCCTAATATTTTTCAGCTGATTCGGTAATGGAAACACATGGAAAATGTCTGGCAGCGAATAACAGCAAAACAATATCATTGTCTCAAAATATCACAGATTTTGATATTTTCAGATATCACGAAAAAGACATAATATTTCACCGATTTTTTTGTGCAAAGAGTCAATGTCAATCACCTGATCAAATCAGTGCCAAATCTGTTGAAAAAATATTAGAAATAAAAAGTTAATTTTTTAAAATTTATTTTATGGACCTTTTTTAAATTGCCTGTTATATAACAAAGGGTTTTAAACCGCATACACAGTTGATACAATTATCTTGTTTTATCTCGGAGATATTTGAAAAACACGCTGTCCATGTAGTTATTGGAAAGACTGTACATGTACATGGTAGCCTGTCCCGCGCACTGGTCAGTGAGACCAAGGTCGCGCATGCGCGGTAGGAACTCGTTTGGCGAAATCCAACATGGTGGACCCGTCAGAAAAGTTACAGATTTTTTGATTTTTGAACACAAAATTTGCCGTGAAATCGGCAATTTTTAGGAGAGTGAATCATCCCGAGTGATGTAGAGTGATTAAATGCAGGTGCCCGTATGTTTCTTTGCTGTTGCCGTGGCGTATTTATTCGAAATAATGTATTTGAGTCGGCGTGTTGACGGCCGCGCGCAATGCATTGTGGGATTTATCGGACACTTCGGGCCTGACAGGCAAGGTATAGGAATTGAAATCAAATTTGATTTTCCCTTTCGCGCAAACGCGTTACCGTTAGCGCCCCCAGGCGGCGGCCTTCGGCCGCCTGGGGGGGGGGCGTATCATGTGCATGCGATGCACAAACGTCAGCATGCTCATCAGTAGGCCTACCGGTAGGGCCTAATGAAATCATAGGCCTAGGCCTAGGCATGGTAGGCCTCCTACTATTGGTAGGCCTAGGCTATTAGTATTACAGCATGTGCCTATAGCCTAGGCCTAGGCCTAGGGCCTACAGTAACAGTGTGAGTGCAGTGCTATAGAGTAGGCCTAAGCTAGAGGCTCGTCGGTCGGTAGGCAGCAGCAGGCATGACATGCATGTGAAAATAATTACCGGTAGGCCTAATTTAGCCTAGGCCTCGGGGCCCTAGGGCTAGCCTAGGCCTGATATTAATAACATCCTATTCCTACCTGCCTGCATCCTACCTGCCTAGGCCTAACAAATATCAAACGCCTGCTGTTTTATTAGGCACCAAGTGCTACCACTACCACTACCAGTCTGCCATGGCCCAACACTAACAGGCCTAGGCCTAGGGTAGGCTAGGCCTATGATATAGGCCTACCAGCAGCCTAGTTAACACTTGCCATGCTCATTCATCACCATGGGTCATGCTGGCTTTAGGTTAGGCCCTATACTGTATGTAGGCTGTAGGCCTAGGCAGTGAAGCTAGGCTAGAAGTACAAAAAGATTTTGCTCGGTTATAAAAAATGTATCAGAATATATAGCCAAGGGCTGAATATCAGCCCAAAAATTTGAATGCAAAAGGGGACGAATCATTGTTTACAAACACTCATTTCCTGCATTCTGATTGGCTGTGAGGGCAATGTTTACAAACATCATCCTTCTGTTTACAAAAAGACTGTCAATTCGCTTTAAATAAACCAGCATTAACAATTTTTTTATCTTTCAGTGTGCAACGATTCTTGCAACAGCAACAGCGACAAATTAGGAAGAGCCCGGGGGATGGTCACTGCATCCTTCATTCCATCTCCTGTTGCCTTAAAGAGGATTTCAACACACTGATTGACTGCAAGACAGTTTTAAAGAGAGAAATATACACTCACATCAATCATTACCAACAATTTTTGACAAGTAACATTGATATATTCACTGACCTGGAAAGGTATCTCTGTGAAAAGTCATGTGACTTTGATGTGATTGATTTAGTGATTCCAGCAATGTGCAATGCACTTTCAGCCAGTGCAGTAATTGTGGAACAACGTAATGGATTTATTTTAAAAGAGACACAGGTGACTCCAACGAGAGCAGTTGTTGAACGTAATCACGGTCATCGACAGATTTTTCTTTTGAAATCACGAGGCTCAGACCATTATGACAGTTTAGTTAAAACGTCAAGGAAAGAACCACTGAGAGAAGTTAGTCAGGTGAGTGCATACAACATGCCGTGGCGTACATGTAGGCTTGTGTGGTCTTACATTAGATACTTCAGACAAGGAATTGAAATGATCCCTGCTGCACAAAAAGCCCAGTTAAATAAGGGCCCATGGATGCCGTAGACAGGGTTGAACTAAAAACATGACTGTTTGATCTTTTTTTCTTCAGAATGCCTTCCGTGGAAGTAGTCCAGAAGAGGATTTAACTGCCATTCAAATATCAGGGTGGATGCTTCCTTGAATGAGACTCGGACGACAGTTGTAAGCAGTTAGGAAGATGATGAGTACTGCTATTCAAATGTCATGGTTGGTTCTTCCTTGGATGAGATGGAGACTGTACTGATCAGCAGCAGTGATGATGAAAGTCATTGTGATGATGCCATCAGCATGGATGCCATGGACAAGGTTGGAAAATAACTTCATTATTCACATCACTTATGAATGAAAAAATTCAAAATGGGGCAACTCACACCTGTCATATTTTTTTGCAGAATGCCTTCCTTGGAAACAGGCTACACCAGGCTTACCTCCGTAATTACAAGGTGGACACTTCCTTGAATGAGACGCAGTCGACACTTTTAACGAGTGATGTAGATGATGAGAAATGCCATTCAAATGTCATGGCCGGTTCTTCCTTGGATGAGACAGAGACCGTGGGCCTACTGACCAGCAGCGGTGATGATGAAAGCCGTTGTGATGAAGTTGTCAGCATCGAGTCGGAATTGGACTGTCCTAACATTTCAGGTGCCACCACTAGTGAATTTTATAGGGGTAATCATTCTCTGCCAGTTTTCCACTCTGGCAAACGTACCTTCGCTTTCACAGACTTTTTTCATGTGATTAAAGACAGTCCACCATTGCATCTGTGTACAGTGGTACCCTCTCTGGTTGAAGAGAATTGTGTATTTCTGGTGTCTGTGTCCCCTGGTGATGTAGATGTGAAGGACATAGGCTGTGATAGTCACAGTAGGTGGATGTGTGATGGGGTGAGGTCATTTACCTTTCATTGTGAAAACTCTGGTAGGTACGAATTGCAAAGCAGGAAGAAGGTTGCATCACTTGGCAAAAGTGATTATGTTCTAGTCAGGAAGTATTTCCACAACAAGCACTCACCTGACTTCAAGAAAATGATAGTAATGATACAGAACTGGAGAAATCAAACAGTGAACAACATTGATCTGATCCAGTACTGGTTCACTGGTGAAAAGCACTGTGTTGGTTTGCATAGGCATGGTACCGGTAATTCAAAGCAGAAATCACACACTTACAGTCGCACCAAGCCGTCTGTGGTTGATAAGGTAAAAAAGAAAAGTGCTTCAAAGTCTGTCTCGGAAGCTGCAAGGTGGTGTCAGTGAAATTTGCTCACCCGCTGACATCCCCAACTGTAAACAGATATACGATCTGAAATCGAGGTGTAGAGAGGTACTAAAGGGGGTCATGTCTGCAAAAGATGAGCTTGATGCCATACGGGAAATGGCTTGCAATGAATTTGGTTATGTTGTGAAGGCAATTTTAGATTTTCCTGAACCAGTCATTGTCCTCGCCACAGATAAGCAGTTGTGTGACATTGAGAAGTTCTGTTGCTCAGAAATTGAATTTTACCCTATGTCAGTGGACCCCACCTTTAAGCTTGTAACGCCACTCAGCTACAGAAACCTTTTCCTCAGCACAACTCCTGATGTTTTCTCTCCTCCAGTTGTTCTGGGTCCCCTGCTTATTCACTTCTCCAAAACTGAAGAGGTGTATTCCATATTCTTTGAGACCCTTATGAGGGAGCACAGACCGCTTTCAAAGTTAAAAGCCTATGGAACAGATGGGGAGTTAAATTTGTGTAGGGCTCAGAAGGCAAAATTCCCCAATGCAGTTGCTCTGCGGTGCTTTCGACATTTTCAGAAAAATGTTGAGGATGCCATTAGCAAATAGGCCTATGGCTTGGATGAATACAAGTGTCAGTTCATGGAAGAAATGTTTGATTCTAAGTGTGGGTTAACAGAATGTCCAAGTGTCAGTCAGTTCCACTCAAGACTGGTGGAGTTGTCACTAGAATGGTTGACTAGAGAGCCATCAGGTACATTTTTAGATTATGTCAGAAGCCATTACACCATGATAGAAGAGAATTTGCTAGCAAGTGTTCGCACAGCTGCAGGTCTTGGTCAACCTCCTGTCAAATTTTATACCAATGATTCTGAGGCTATGAATTCTAAACCGAAAGCCTGGTTGCAATTCAAAGAGAGAAGCCTTCCAAAGTTTGTTCAAGAAGTTTCCAGTATTTTAAATGCACAAGAGGAAGATTTTCGCAAAGCATTTGCGAATATCAGTGGGAAGTACTTTGTGAGGCATGCCTTCAAAAGCAGACTTCTGAATGAGCAGTATTTTTGTCTGAACCCCAAACAACGGGAAGCATTTTTTCGGAAAATAGATCGTACTTCTCTCCTTGAATTACATGCTGGGAGTTCTGGGACTTCATCATCAGCTTCATTTGACCTGAATCTTGCTGATGATGGATGTTTGTCATGTGACTACAGAAATGCTGGAATTTCTGTAAATCAGAACACACTGAAGGGAATTTGGTCAAAGGCTGCATCTATTGTGAAGGATGCAGAAAATGCCTGTACCCAGGCACCTTGCAACTCAGATGGTGTTGGTAAGTTTTCTGTCCTGGAGAATGTTTCTGTTGGAGACAAACTTGTTGTAGTTACCTGGGTAAGAGTCACTGGTAAGTTTGCCTGCACTTGCCCTTCCTACAATATTCATTATATTTGTAGCCATACAGTGGCATGTTCTGAAATCAATGACAGTCTAAAAGACTTCCTGGCTTGGCACAGGTCAGCCCAAAAGTGTACTAGTAAACACGCACAATGTACACAGAAGTTCAATCTTCAGGCTATGGGCCAAAAGGGGGGTCGAATGAGGCGAAAGAGGAAAGCAAATCCCCCAGTTGACAGTCTTAGCAGCGTGAATCCATGTTCTCTTGAAACATCTCTTGCATGTCAAGATCCTCATGGACACCAGAATAAAATAGGCCTTAGAGCCTTAAGTGGTACTCAAATTAGAAAGTGCTATGGATGTGGCAAAAATATCAGGACCCCTCCAGCGGTACCACCAGCCCCACATAACTATGTTTTTGCTGCCCAGTTAATGTACTCTTTCAACAACCCCAATACTGGCATGTTGAAGATCACCAAGGGCTGGAAACATTTCCACATGCGAAAGGGGTGTATCAAAAACCATCTTCACCTCGGCTTTCACATTTGCTTGACTGTCTCACCACAGCTGCAGGTTGTCCACAGGGAGTTGCTGAATCGAGAATTTGGTATTGACTACTCATTGTTTGCTTAATTCAAGTGCATTAGAAATGGAAAGGTAATTGTCATACATGTCTAATTACAGTGAGAATCTCTTCGATATATAGTTGATGTTTCTGCTCGTAACAATTTTCTCATGGAGGTGAAAGGGTACATGGAAAGTTACCAGTTGTAAAAAAAATGTGGCAGGTTTACATGTAGTGTGGAAAGTTGTTGAATGTCAAACCAGTATTATTGTGGTCATAATATTGTCATCGTTGCAAGTCTCAGGCCCAGTTGCACCAGTCATACTTAAGGTCGACTTTGTGAACAGGCTAACCTCAGTCGTTCTCAACCTCAAATTGCAATGGAAAATCATGTTAATACTTAGTTGAGGTCAACCTCAAACATAACTTTGAGCATAGCTGGTGCAACCGGGCCTCAGTGTTTGGGAATGATCTTTCCTTGCATTCAGTCAATGTCAGTAGGCCTAATTGTTACGGAATCAATGCCCTGTTTACACTACATGTATAAATCACCGGGCGTTTTGAGACCCGGGTCTAGCCCTGCTCTGAAAAATCCCTCCTGAGACATGGTGCACGTCAGCACTACTCAAATGTTGTGACGGGGACCTAAGCCCTCCAAAAACCGTTCGAGGTCGGAGGAGCTTATTAGCACTGCGTTTTTCATCCTTCGGTCTATTAGACCCGGGCTTTTAACAGGTGTAGACAGAAAAAGCCCTGGTTCGACACAGGTTTTTTATGTAGTGTAAACAGGGCTAATGTTTACTTCATTTACTTACTTTCAGTCCTTGTGTAATCATGTTGAAATAATGCACGACAGTGTAGTGTTCTCAGTCAGGTCCATGCATGGACCATTTATTCTTAGTCAGGTCCATGCATTGACCATTTATTTTTCAAAGAGTGATTTTAAAATTTGTTATTTTTGTTACTCCGGTTATTTTAATCCGTCATCATTTATCGCAGTCGGGTTAATCTCTGGTCATCAATACACAGAATGTGTTTTAGTCATTTTCATTTTCATGATTTTTCTTTTACTATAGAACAGAAGAATCTATATTCTTTAATCTGGCCATTTCATCAATTTGGGTGATTCAAATTCAGGAATAAAACAATTGTTATTTTGGAAACATGTTTTGCTTGGTAATTCATTTATGATCTGGCTGTATCCTTAGCTCTTACTCTCATGGCGTCCAATAGCTGGCACATACACATCAGGTGAGAACACTCCAATTGCTCAAGTCACAAGTGGAGACATTTGATGACATGGGCCGATTTAATTGTGCTGAACATCTGGCAAAATATTCAATTCTAGGTTTTGACAGACATTAGGTTAAAAACATTTTCCCTGAGAAGGGGTGCCACTTGCCTAGTGTGCGCCTTTGACGCCTACTCAAGAAAGGCACACACGGCCATATCACACATGTCAAGCACTGAAGAGAAGCAACTATCAAGAACAGGGGCGTGGCCCGAGGGAGGGGGCAAAATTGATGTCTGGAGGGTGAAGCTGGAGGGGGTGTTGGCCCTCCCCCAGAATAAAGACTGAAAATCTGCACCCTCTCTGATGCATTTTATTTTCCCCACATCTGACACTACAAGAACTTAGGCCATATGAATAAAGACTAGCAAATACTTTTACTTCAGATTTATAGCCCTACAGCATTGCCTTGTGCATTTGTATTGCAAAGTTCAAGTGAAAGCATTTACTAGTCTTTATTCATATGACCTCTTGGCGTGAAAGGGGGATAGGGCCTTTAGAGCAAAAATTTGTTGTTTCCCTTTTTGTTCGGGGGGGGGGAGGGGGCATTTGCCCCCTGCCCACCGCTAGTTGAGAACCTTGTCTTACAATGGCCCTAAGTATGAGCCGAGGATGGATGTACCCGTGTGCAGAGGAAATGGTGCGTCTCTGTGTAAAAATGAAAATTAGTTCATGAGTTCTGTTGACCGTATTCAGGTACCGGTATAGTCATCTAGGCCTATTATGCTGCTGCATAGTTTGGTGGCTACTCGTTGTTAGTATTTTAGATTCCCCGGGGTATGCAGGGTGCAGGATACAACAAGAATCGGGACCTGCCTGCCTCCGCCAAAAAAAGGCCAAGGGCAAATCGCAACGCCGAGTAGCGTGTTGCTTAGCAACACAGACGGAGTCGCGTGTTCCTTCCAGTTAACGGCTAAATATAGCAACGAGTCACGCTATCGGCTGCAGACCAGGTTCCGTTTGTTCCGCTGTTTCCGTCGGTTCCGTTAATTCGACATGGCCCTTCTTTTAACGGTGAGAAGTCCAGCGCTGTGCCAAAGTTGAAAAGCGATGTGGGCGAAATGAGTGACACTCTTATAAACTTTGCAGTCCCATCACCACGCTGGTGACTCAGATTTTATCGTACGCTATGCACCTACTTCCGGTATAGCAGTCGAATTTTTTGAAGTACTTGAAAATAACATTTTTAGTACCTTTAGAGATCTGAACCACCCTGCCCCTATCACACACGCAATCAACTCGGAATGTTGTTCAACGATGCGAAACAGTTTTTGTGAATAATGGAGCCATATTGATCTACGCGGCGAAAGTGCATAGGAAAAGTAGGTTTCGACTACAGAAATAGGATTTCTTTCCTTCCGAGGATTCTTTGAAGAATAGTTATCGGACAAATTGATAGTCCATATATTGTTCATCTACGCTGTGAATGATTTTGATGTAAAGCACATAGATTTCTGGAAAATCGCATTTTTGAAAAAGTTACCGTGCGCCATTCACATAGCTGGGTGTTCTTGTACCGTACGCCATGCACCTAACATTTGGCATCTGGTGCAAATTGGCTTGACATTGAAAATCATGCCTCGCCGTTTTGTCTGAGGGGTACATTTGTCATGCTCCTTAAAGATGTCATTCTCAATTGTTCTGCAGATACAGGAAAAGACCGTGTACCATCTATTTCGACTCGTAAACATCTTCCCACATTTGTAATGTTTGTCGCACTTTCTATGCTTGACTCCATGGTGATGGTCGACATGGTCCTCGAAGCTGGACTTGTTATGGAACCACTTGTCACAGACAAGGCATTGCTTGGCCACCTGATGACTTCTGAGACTTGTTTTCGCAAAAGAAGGCCACACACCTCACACAATGACTTCTGGACACTGGGCGCCTCCTCTTTCACAGTAGGAGCTATATGCGCAATAACAGCTTGGCTAAAAATGACCAAAAAAGAAAAAAAATGTTAAGGGTTATGAAAAGTGGCTCGAAATCTCTAATTTTTGACGCAAAAAATCTGAGAAAATAAGGCTCGGAGGCCTTTCTTCTGATGCTACCCGAGGAGCCCCGAGACTTTTCCTCAATTTCGTTTGCAGTTAGTCAGATTTTTTTGCGTCAAAATTTCGAGATATCTAATCAGATTGATATGGTTTTGAACGAAATTTAGCACGGTATTGCCTTATTTGCAATTTGAGGTGCATGGCGTACGGTTGGAAAGGTGCATTGCGTACGGTGAATTTGCGAAATCGGCGCGTTTTCAACATTTACAAGGTGAATTTCCCACAGCTCTAATATGAATAATGTAAATAACGTACCTGGCTTCCATTGTAGACAAGAATCCTGCTCTGGAACCCTTCCACTGTGGTTGGTATGAGCAAAATGTTCGTCATATTGGCCTAACACGTGCATTTTGGAAATTGGCATCAAAATTACGAAGTCACCATAGGTGACCAGCCATTCATCAAAACCACAATGCCTCATCTTTCATATAATATGTTTACTACATTCGTAAAAGGGGTTGGGACAGAATTATTCTCATTTTTGTGCCCAACAAATATATTCGTCTGCTATACCGGAAGTAGGTGCATAGCGTACGATAAAATCTGAGTCACCAGCGTGATCACCTACCATCTGTGTTCAACACACAGGCAAAGCTACGGTTACCCTCGTCTTATATCGCGTTACCCATCGTCTTCTTCTCTAACCGATTCCGATTACCCTCGTCTCGAACTTGAATTTTTCACGCTATTTTCTCGGCTAATAGCGGCTGCTAGGCAAATGCAGTGCATTCAGTACACTCAGTACAATTTTCTTTACATGCTCACCACTTTTCAAGTTGGTGCACCAACTCTAAATGGGTGAAAATCTATGTCAACTTACCGAAGCGACGACCGGCCTATCCTCCATTTTGACGAGGGTTGTTCGAATTACCCTCGTGCGGTGGTCCACAGTGATCATATAATCATGTAATGTTATCGTTTACCGTTTGATTTCTTTAAAATACTCCGTATTCTTGCAACGTCTACTTCTTGCTGATATAAACCCCCATAAACCAGTGTATGGAGCGTGGACACCAGCAAAGTCTGGTTAATGTTACCTGTGAGCCTACTGCAGTGAGTGCATAAGGGGGTCATCAGCTGTGCCAGGGGAAGCACGGGGCGAAGTTCAGGCACAAAAAAACAAACATGAACAAAACTTTTTAAGACTCAAGCAGCAGATGNTTGATCAAACAGTGTTTTCGTCCATCATGCCATCCCTAATCGCGGGGGATATTCCCATAAAAATAACATAACCCCTACTTTTCCATATCAATTCCTTTCAATTTCCTCCTACATTACCCCCTTATCTTGTTGTAAATAAAGTTTAATACAAGAGAAGAAAAAGTGCGAGATGACTCCACTAATTGCAACACAATGAAATGATGTTTTTTTAGAAACCCCGTAGCAAGCTCCATTACTGTATCCGATGTGTTTAGTGGCCGCGGCGGGGAAGATCGTCGTACCTAGATTTTCTAATAACACATGTTCCAAGTTCTAAAATACAATCTAACAAAAGGCCCCGTTGTGAATGATATGCAATCCTACAATGGTCATGTTCGACAACTACCTCGGGATGGGGATCGCGTTTCATTTATGGGAAAAAACGGCATGGGAAGTCTGATCAATGTGGTGATGTAAAGTTAAGCGGTTTTTCCACGGTACAATATTATTGCACAATATGGGGCCCAAAATGGGCAATATTATTACCAACCTTTCTTCCATCCATTATGTCAGAAGCACATGACACCCATTTTGGGCCCCATATTGTGCAATAATATTGTACGTGGATGGACCGCTTTAGGCTGCAAGGACAATAATTTTGTTACGCCTATGCGCTCTACCTGGTGGCCGGGAACATTGTTATTAGAAAATCTAGGCACGACGATCTTCCCGGCCGCGGCCACGAAACACATCGGATACAGTATTATGAGTACTCACAGTGACATTTCCTTGTCTCCAGATAAGAGCACAATATATCATCCACTATATGGGGTGCTTTTGTTGACTGTTGACTGGAGACAGTCGTACTATGTCAACTTGAGATATCAGGTATTTGTACCGAGTTTCAAAGATCTCAACTCGAGATCCAAAAGTAACTTCTTTTACGGACACGCGTTCAAGTGATTTTTAGCCCGCTGTGGTTGGGATCATTGAGTGGTGGTCTGTCGTGCGTTAGTCCGTACGGCGGTACGTCCGTAAACTTTGGTTTGTTAGCGCTCTAGCGCCTTCATTTTTCGAGGAATCTTTTTGGTCCTTGGTGGGTGTATGGGCCTAAGATCTAGGTCGAGTTCGATTTTGAGTGCGGTTGGATTCCTACTTTGGCCTCAAGGGGGGCGTTTTGTGACAAATTTCAAAGGGCTATAATTTGATAATGGTTCAAGCTATCGTGTTGAAACTTTGTACACGTTCACCTCTAGGTTATAGCAACTTACAGACAGAATTTCGGAGAAATCTGATTCTTGCCTTTGCCACTAGGGGGCCAACACCAAAATCACTAAAAGTGCTATTTCTCCCTCACCAAGAGATGGATCTTTGCCAAATTTTTATCATGGGTATATCTAATGAGAATACATAAGATAATACTTGAGTTTTTAAATGTGACCTACTTTGGAAGGTCACAGGGGTCAAAGTTTGTCTGAAATTACGAAATTGGCTCTTTTTGTAATGGCTTGACCGATTGCTTTGAACTTCGCACATACATGTATCTACCTCTAGGCTGTAACAACTCAGACGAATTTTCGTCAAAATCTGATTCTTGACATTGCCACTTGGGGCCAAAACCCAAAACATAAAGCGTTGTTTGGGTTGTACTTGACTCGATGACGCGATTACCCGAAAGCGCGAAGAAGGCCAATTAAATTTCCTGCATAATTGGTGAATGCCTTATTTTAATTCGAGTTCCGCATTTCAGAACACTGGGTTACTATGCGACATTTTAGGAAGGTGAGGAACATGCAGTAGGATCATTGCCCAAAAGGGCTGGAAATTAACGCTATACCTCCTCTGGGAATAGGGAGACAACACCAATCCCTACAACTTTTCAAAAGGGACCCATAGTAAATTCTCAAGGACTTAGGAGCTGTAGGCCTAGTTCGAGACTATCCTTCATTTCATGATTTACGTTGAATATCAACCTTAATTCACCTAATTCACCTATTGGTAGCTGGCGACACTACGACCGTCCACTTCCGCCGTTGGTCCATTCCACTTCTTAGAAATAACGAGCTGAATTTCATTAAATAATTTTGGCGGTCATCGAGTCATCGCGCCATCGAGTCTTCGCGTCATCGAGTCAAGTACAACAAGCCCCACTGTTGAGCCTTGCTGTGCACACTTGCGGTGCGACGCGATGCGGAAAGAAGGCTGTAATCCTTTGTTCAGATCGCACCGCGCCTGCAGTGTGAACAAGGCTTAAGGGCGAGCCATCATTGTGAATTTTCAGAGTGCTTCAATCCAGGCTCCTCTGAGAAAAGCAGTAAAGACACCCCCACTTGACTGTTGTTTGGGTACAATGTGATCACTGTGTTTTATAGACACAGAAAATGAGCAAAATCCCAAGAATTACAAGTTAATTATATTATGTAATCCAAAACAAAGAAATTCGCCGAACATGAAAAACAGGTACAATTTTTTCAGAGAAGAAGCATGTAAATGGCACATTCAGGGAGTGGCAGCAATGCCACAAACCCATAGAACCTGGGGTGGCAAGGGTGTCTTGACCAGCATTTCATAGACAGCATACACGCTCAGTACATTAAAAGAGAACCAGGAAGTAAAATCCAGATCCAATATGGCCGCCGTGTTTTTGGAAAATTGGTAGCATTCATGCAGTTCACTTGTGGAGTACTCTATGTCTGTTGAAAATAATGCTACCGAACGGGGTGGACTGGGTAGAAAAAACGACGAACTTTACGATACGCATGTTGTTTTATCTTCAAAGTG
>NMRB01004843.1:8771-27004 GCA_002633025.1 Notospermus geniculatus
CGGAAACCAAATGTTAACGGACACCGACGACGACACCGACGACGACACCGACGACGACACCGACACCGACACCGACACCGACGCACGCGCCACGACATAATGCCCCCGACTTTTTCGGAAGTCGGGGGCATAAAAAGTTGAAGCGCATGTCTATTACATAAAGACCAAAATATTCAGGCAGTGAGAGACACCTGGTGGCAACACATGAAGTGTATCCCTCAGTTACTTCATCGTTCACAGTTAAACCAAAGAGGCACAGCCGTCTTTCCCATTTTAGGCCATTCAACATAAATTACTACTTGTTTGATAAATTACTTTTTGATAATTGATATTCACTGCAACATGTATGATCCTATTCTGGCCAGACAACAAACTGGCTTGTATTGCATGTAATCCATTTCTGTATGAAATTTTTGATCCAGTACTCTCAAAATATCAAATATCAAAGGCGCTCCCGATCAAACATTCCCACCCATACAAAATATCAAATATCAAATATCAAAGGCCCTCCCTCCCCAATATCATAAGTTTGAATGATGATAAACAAGTAATTTATGTTGAATGGCCTTAAGAGCAACCGATTAACTCATGACATGAAGCTGAATCTCAGGATGCTTATAGAGTTACATACCCTCTGTCTGTGGTTTGAAGAAGAATGGCGGTAAAGCTGCGATGGCACTTGCTCCTATCACCTTGGCATGGGTCGCCTGGAAGTTGATTTTTACATATCTGCAGTCAACTTGTATTGGTAACACACTAGTATCAAATATTATTTCAGGATTGAAAGATAGATTTCAAATCAAACTGAGGGCAATGTCGCAACCCACCAAAGTCAAACGATGTACTTGGTTACATTCAATGAAGTAGGAAATGAAATGTTCCCTGGACCATGTGCTCACAAATGTACCCCATGTGGGTAAATGTATAACAAGAGCACTGCAGAGCATGGCATATGCCCTACCCCCACATATTTTAGTTTTTCCTCAAAACACACAATGAATTTTAATCAAACTGATCAATTGAAATCACCAGGTCTGATTTCAAGATGGCGGCTCTGGTGGCCCTAATTCCAAAGGAACCTGCATAGTCACCCCCAACATACATGTACATACACTGTACAACTGGTACGCTGTTCATGGACATGGCCCACACGGAACACTTGGGTGAAGTGGTGGTGTTGGTCATCAAAAGGAACCTTCCCCTTATAGGCAGACAAACACTCACAAAAAATTTCAGGTGGATTGCTCAAAGCATTCTCAAGATAACTGAAAAACACTGAATTTAAAATGGCCACCATAGCTGCCATGTTGGATGTGCTGTGGTCCTGCTCGTCAAAAGGAAGCTTTCCATCAAAGGGACACCGTCACCAAAAATTTCAGGTTGATCGCTCAATGCGTTCTCAAAGTTAGACGGGAATGGAATTCAAAAAGGCCCCATCTTGGATGGGCGGCGGTGCTGGTCATCATAAGGAATCTTCCCCTCATAGAGTCATAGAGACAAACCTTCACGAAAAAATCAGTTGATCACTGTTTTTTTCTGTCAATTAACTTGGGTTCTCAAGTTAATTGACGGAAAAAAAATGTTAACGACACTGCCACCAACGCACATGCCTCGGCATAATGTTCTCGACCTTTCGGAGGAAATGGTAAAGTTCATGAAGTTTTGGATGGACGACGACGCTGCACCACCCAATAGCGTAGCTCATCCCGGTGAGTTAAAAGCTTGAGATCACAGTGAAGGAGTTAATAACAAAACTTACCAGCTCTTTAGATTCAGTGAGGTTGTGAGAGCCAACATGAATAATGATCTTGTCCAATCTGAAATGAAAGTGAAACATGGAAAAAAATGGTCAAAGGACCGTTTGCTCACAGACACATTAGGGTCGTTTAGAAGAAAAAATCCACATGCGATCCAATCAAATCCGATTGTGGTTCAAAACTCTTGCATGTAAATGCTACCCAATGTGGTTCAATTGGATTTAAAATGGACCACCAATTTTGCTGGTCCCGAATCCACATTCGACAGCATGTGGACCACACATGACCAGATTAAATTTCTCATGTAAACGCAAATGAGACCTGAATCCGGATTCATCCTACGTGCGCGCATGGGCATAAATGTGATTTTTCTTCCTCCACCGACGGCACTCGCTGTGGAGAGTTCCACAAGAGTACCAGTAATTTGAAGTCGGAACGTGACCAGATTAACGTGTGTGAATGCTACCCCAAAACTTGGAACACATCCGGTCCAGAATGTGGGTCGATTGGACGGATCAAATCTGATTCTGAATGTGGTGTTTTGGCTTGGTCGTCTAAACGGCGCTATTGCCACCATTGTCACATGGCCAAGTCTTATGGTGGAAGTTTGAGAAAGGCCTTAAAATCATGCTGCTGGTGACATGGAGATGACATAATGTGGACACAACAGAGCCACTGTCATTGTTGCATGACTGAGTTACGTCATCAAAATACTCACTTTCCACGCCCAACTTTTACCCACTTTTCAGCATGCTTCTTCCTCTCCTCTATGTTCATAGACAACCCTTCACCTGTTGTACCATTCACTGTAAAGAAGTTAAAGTCAGTTGATCCCGAAGTTATCTGACCATAGAAAGGTAGCAGGTACATTGCTGAACAATTAGAGAGTTTCTGCTATCCCGGTTCCGAGATCGGGATAGCGCTGACGTCGTTGCCCGATCTCGATCTCGACGACGTGACTCATGCGTTTTGCGATTCTGCCATCCCGAACATCTACGTCATGACGTCGTGCATTGCAAGTTGCACCTCCCCCATTCGAACAGCAAAACTGACATCCGAAATTCTCATCAAACTACAGGCAGATTGCCATGGAATATATAACTGTTTATAATTTGTAGAGGATCTACATATGCTGAATTCAATGTCTGGCAATATTATTCTCAAGTTTGAAGAGGTTAAGGAAGTGAAATTGAAGTAAACTTTATGTCGTTTGACATTTACTAGATACAGCCGATTTATCTCGGAACCCGACAACGGGATCGACCAAGTTTACGCAAGCAACGATGACGTCACGTCATTTTTTGATGACGCGACACTACACTATCCCAATCTCGATCTCGGATACGGGATAGCAGAAACTCTCTATTATCTTTTTTATTTCATAGAAAAATTCCAACTGGTTCAGATTCAGAAGTTACGGCAACTTTTGTTTCTGGCAAGCAATGCATACAGCCAAATCCAGACATGCCTACACCATTTTCAATTTTTGGGGAAAAAGTTTGCCAAAAATGTGTACNAAGAGGTTGGCGAATCGACCAGAGGGTTGTGGATTCGAATCTCGGTGCCATTACAGATTATTTTTCGTTTTTTCTCATTTGCAGACATGCCTACACCATTTTCAATTTTTGGGGAAAAAGTTTGCCAAAAATGTGTACAATCGCGTATTTTTGTGTACAATTAAGAGCAAAGTTCTCTAAAAAAGTGTGCAATTGCATATTTTGGTGTACACAATTGCAAACCCATGATCCAAGCCTTGCAATCAACAGGAACCCACTGGTTTAGTCTGCACTTGTTTCTAAAGCATGAAATGCTGCCTTAGAACAAGGTATCTGTGGAAATCAATCCACAGAGAGCTCACAACAAGGCAAGGACATCTAGCCCACTGCCCCTTTAAGTGACCTCACAAACTGTCCCTTAAACTCAACAGCTGACGTGTGAGGCCAGTCTGAACCGATGAGCAAGTGGGCAGTTCTCCTCTTGAATGCCAATGCCATTGCCAGTGCCAATGCCACGTTTTGAACCAACCCGAAACTATCTGTCATCAGTAGTGAAATATTGTATTTTTTTATTCTGGTACACCCTGTGTGCAAAAAATAAAAATATAGGAAATACAATCAACCTCAAAACAAAACTATTTTGGAGTGACAAACAATTTCAGTAATCCTCTTAAGAGATAAACATGCAAAAAGTTTTCAAAACTGAACCAAAAACGTAATGATAAGCTAAGAAGACTAAACACATGAAAACCACACTCCCAGGCAAAGCTGATCCTGCGCAGTAGGACGCTCAGATGATCAAATTTGAGCAACCACATGTCGGACTGATTCACTGCGTCTGGCGGTCGGGCATGTCCTTGTACCAATACAGAAACCCCTATGAAGGCCCAGGAACTCCTGGGGAAGGTTTTGGGATATGGATTGGAGACTTTGAAGGTGAAAATTTGCTTTATTTTGAAGTTTACCGATCGTACAAAACAAAAATACAGCGTATTTGAGAGACTTTTCTTTGCGTAAGAAATGACCGTCAAATCGTACAACGTACAATCACCGCATTTTAGCGTACAAAATACGCCAAAATCGTACATGTAGGCATGTCTCCATTTGGCAGCTGTGCTGAGGTCTTTCCTGTTCAAGAGCGTGGTGGCAAGTGAAACCAACTGTGACCGTCCGAGAGGGTGTATCGTTTTCAGAGGTAGTTTGGAAGTGCCTTGTGGCTGTTCGTAATTTCTACCTCTGCCACTTAGGGTTTATATCTATTAAGTTCAGCTTTAAGTCAATTGTAAAACCATCGAGAACAATAGATTTAAGGTGACCTTAATGTTAAGGAACGTTCTAAAATACGGCCCCTAAAGTGGACCCTACAGCTAAGGAGGCTCCTAGAATATGGCCCCAGAAGACCATGCTTCCACAGTAGTCATGCATTTTCTCACCAAGCACTTGGTTGTCGTGTGTCAGGTTTGCAAAATGTCTGACATGAGAAGCAGACCTTCCAAGTCTCGCGCATTCAGCGGGAGACTCACGCATTTACACCTGTTCTCCCACAGTCCCCGCGAGCTTTGTTAATCTCACGCATTTCCCCAAAAATGAAGCTGTTCAAAGAAATTTCTCCCCTATTACACAAACTGCATTTTCCAACCGCGTTTGCTGAATATCGTCTGCTCAGGCAGCGCTCGTGCCATCTGCTGTTTGATTCTGTAATCAGTGTTTTACCGCCAACGCTCTGACCAATCACCGCCCTTCGCTGAAGGACATGCGCTGTGCGGTTTTGTGCACGTTTTAGATCTCAGGCAAGGCAACCCCAAAATGGCCCATTCTCCAGCAAAATCTTGCCCAAGCTCCAGCAAAGTATCAGAACACCCTTGGCAGGTCTGGAGAAGTCAAAACAAAACCAAAATGCACAGCATCCCATGTGACAACGTCTCCGCCAACCTCAACATAATCAAACAACACTGTAGTACATGTACGTTTAAATCATCTGGAGCTCGATGGGAGGACCCTTTGGTTATGTCAGGCAGACCTTGGTATTGTAGGTGAAGTCTGGTTATTGAAATGTGTTTTATTGATAGGACACTCCAGCCTATGCCTGTGTTCAATTTCGAATCAAGGCCTCGTTGCATGTACTATTTCGGACCAAGGTTCAGCTGGTTAGAAAACAATGTGCGTTGGACCGTTTAGAGTAAACCCTAAGTTCATTGTTGTCCGGTTACTAGGGGTTCGACTGACATATGCCCATCGAGCTCCAGATGATTTAAACGGACTTTAGGAATATGGAATATGGCAGCAACAGAAGTGATTTTATCTCCAACACCAGCCTCATTTCTTCTTTGGTATTCGCAGGAGTGGTGGTCTAGCACGGGTTAGGGGCAGGAATTTGGAGCGGTGGTATGGATCATGGTGGCCCTGGGAAATCATCAGAGATATCTTTGTCGGTGATGTGAGCTCTGCAAGAAAATATCGATCCAAATGTTCAGTACAAAGATCTGATGCGATATCTTTGCTTTTACTTTCAATAGTAGGACCAAATAAATAGACTCTATCACTCCAAAAGAGTGCAGCACCTGACAGGTCCAGCGTCACGACGTCCTGGGCCCGGTTGCACGAAACTCACAACAGCGCTATCTTGGTGTTAGCGCTATCTTCATGTTAGATGACATAAAAATCCATTGTTCTTTTACGTCATTTACAGTACGTTGCACAATTGACCTCCCAGAATCCGCGTACCTTCCTAGGACGTGGCGCGGAAGGTAACCTTCAGTTCATCGCGGATGGTACGGGTACGTCACGCGTCTCTGTTGCGTGACGTCGGGTAAATGACGTTACGTCTTCACTGCATGCCTTCCATGACGCCGCGCCACATCCGAGGATGGTACGAGAATGACGCTGCATATGGTACGCGGGTGGTGCGCGCCGCGGAAGGGAGGTCAATTGTGCAACGTACTGTAACATCGAGTTAGCGCTAACACCAAGATAGCGCTGGCGTGAGTTTCGTGCAACCGGGCCCTGCACGTCATTTCTGAACGCCATGACATATGTGACTAAAAAAAAATCCAGTTGTTTCAGCGGTCATGACTTCGGGAAACAATTTGATTTTTTTTCGTCTCATGTCAAGATATCATGAAATGACGTGCGGGACGTCATGACGGTGGACTCGTCAGGTGCTGCACTCTTTTCAAAAGGAGTGATGTATAGAGGCCTTGCAATGACGTAATTCTGGCGGCCATGCTGGAGGGCACAGGCCTTGACAGGGCGCAGAGGTGTGACGTGACCTGCGTGAAGTGTGCCACGCCATTGTTTGACGTAACGTCATTGGGGCATGCACGAAAGATGCGCCTCTGCAGCATGTGCCCCCCAACATGGCGGCTTGTGACGTCATTTGCAAGGCCTCTATTAAAATCCATGTTTCAAACCCATACTAAGTTGGCTTTTTGTTTTCCAGCTAAAGAAATGTCTCGGAGGTGCAGTTCCACACTTCTGCCTGTCATAGTCACCCCAGGTCTTCCAGGGGATCCCTCAAAGCTTTACACTATGGCAATCTGACTTTTGGTAATGCAGGGGGCGTAAGAACATATTACCGGTACTGAGAAATTCTAGTCACCATAAACACATAAACCATGTTGTATATTGCTAACCCTGTTTCAAAGGCCAGGGGCCGTATGCATAAAACATCTTAAGGGCGAGCCATTGTTGTGCATTTTTGAAATGTGGTCAGGCGTCGTAAATAAAAGATGTCAAAATACCATAAAAGTACAAGTTGTATGACGGAAATGAAGGCACCTGCGGGGTCTATAAGTCAAAAGGAATTGAATGAGATGTATCTTGGAACGAACTAATTAGCTATTAAGTTGAAACAAAAGACAAGTAATCGGTACACTTTCCCAGGAAATGTTACATTTTGAAGATCAAACGACATGTGGATCATAAAGTTCGAGTTTTGTTCTACTTAGTCCACCCATTTTGATAGCAATATTTTCAACAGGTATAGAGTACTCGGCATGCGAATTCCATGATTGCTGCAAGATTTTCCAAAACAGGGCGGCCATATTGGATTTGGATTTTACTTCCTGGTTGTCCTTTTTGTACTGAGCGTGTATGGTTCACATGAAGAGCATGTCAGGACACCCTCGCCACCCCAGGTTCTATGTGTTTGTGACATTGTTGTCACACCTTCAATGTGTCATTTACACGCTCCTTCTCCAAGAAAATTGTACCTGTTTTTCATGTTTGGTGAATTTCTTTGTTATTGATTATGTAATGTAATTAAGCGGTAATTCTTGGGACTTTGCTCATTTTCTGTTTCTATAAAGCACAGTGATCACATTGGACCACAAAAGCAGTCAACTGGAGGTGTCTTTATTGCTTTTCTCATAGGGGCCTCAATTCAAGCAATATGAAAATGTCAAACGATGGCTTGCCCTTAAGTGTAAAATTCCCCTTATCTTTTGTTTGGAACAATAGTTTAAAGTCCTTCTTGCACACAAAAATAAATTCTCACTCTTTTTGAGCTTTGTACAGCATTCAGACACAACTACATTTTGCTGTTTGTTTCATGAAATTATGTTAAGAAGTAAGCGAGATATCAAGGATTTTGTCAGTCAAAATCATTGTGCTAAAAACCGTACTGTGAACGACTTCAACAATGTGAATATGATAATTTATTCGTGACGTATTACTAGGGAAAACTTCATTTGAATTTGACCACCCAGAGCACGCTGGACACATGGTTTCTGCATGATAATTGCATTTTGTTGAATTTCCCATCACATTCATTGCTTAATTTGTTCACTAGGCCGCTCTAATCAGGGAAATGACATGTTCATTATGCAGATTCCCTAGTGTGACATCACTTAATGAGGCAGTCTTACACCATTCTGATTTAGCTGGGTCATTCACAAAATCAACCATAACTTTCTTACTGCTTGGAATTTTTTCACCAAATAAAAAGCTTTTTCACTGTAATTCTGTGCCAAATGATTATACAAGCTGCACAAAATGGTGCAATAAGGACTTTAAGGGAAATTTTACACTTAAGATGTTTTATGCATACGGCCCCTGACCCTTAACTAGGCTTTTTTAGAGGGGTGCAGCACCCCGCCCTCTTTATAAAGTCACAAAATGCTCCCTGTCTCATTTTGAACTATGTCAAATTCCCCCTGCCCTCATTTTGGAAGTCAATTTTACCCTCATTTTGAACTTTGTCAAATGCACCCTGCCCATTTTTCAAAGTAGGCCTAGAGATAATGCAATCTACCATTTTGGTGCATTTGGATAGGACAAACATTGTAGATTGGTTGATCTGATACACTTGGACATGTTGGACCAAGGCTCATGACATTTTTTTCAATCCTTAATATAAGTGTACATGTAAAGTTTGGCAACATCTATCTTTGACCTAGTTGAATGCGGAAGCTAGGAAATTGATCGTTGGATTTTCCACGGACCTTTAATCACACGCGGCTATTGAATGACCGGTGGACAACGCGGACAATCGGGGAACGACCACAAGTGATCGACAGGTATGATTATAAACCGCAAAGCTCTGTCACATTACATGACTTCCGCATTCCATTAGGTCGAAGATAGATGTTGCCAGACTTTAGTATTGAATTTCTGTCAGGACGTGGAGGTCTACACTCAAAATGTGCCCAGCTGTTTCGAACTTCTCCTTTGGAGTGAGTGCCCTCTTCAATTTGGAGTGAGTGCCCTCTTCAATTTGGAGTGAGTGCCCTCTTCAATTTGGAGTGAGTGCCCTCTTCTCCTTTGGAGTGAGTGCCCTCTTCAATTTGGAGTGAGTGCCCTCTTCAATCTCAAATGTGCCCTTTTTCAGAAAGGTGCCCTGCCCTTCTTAAATTCTAGCTAGGGGTCTGAAAGGGAATGACTAATATTGTCCCTCTATTGCCCTTCCCACATAATACTGACCTTGGGGTGTTCGCGACCCTTTGGACGAGCGAGCACGCACTTGACGCACGGGACTCTGAAATAGGACATTCATTCACATTATCAGTGATTTATTCAAATATCAACACCCTCCGTTACAGCGGATTTTAACAGAGAAAGGAATGAGGTTGTAGAAGGGCCTCAGATGCGGATCGAGGGGGGTTGCGGGTCGTGACCCCCTGCTCTCCACCACTAATTTTTTTCTTCAATAATTTGTGGCAATTAAGCAAAAAATGCAAAAATAAAGCTTCTGTTTTGATACTGAGATGCCAGGAAATCGCGTCTACTGCCTTCAACATTTCAAAATTTTCTAGGGGGAGGCCCCCGGACCCCCCGTTGGTGCATGCATCTTCAGCGCCCCACCTGCAATGACCCTGTTGGCCGGCCCTGGCCCTGTCTGCCAAAAATCCTGGATCCACGCCTACGCCTGGTCACTCTGAAATCATCTACTACTCGTTGGTATTTCTCCTGTTGGGAGGAAGGACATGAAGGAATGCAGAATAACAGACTCGGGAGGAAATTAACTCAATCTTTATGATGAGCTCGTTAAACCAAAGCACATCATCAGCAGGATCTAATCTATCCTGTGCGGGGGACGGGACTGATGGCCAACAACAGATCCTGTTGGTCCTGACTAAATGCTGAACAGAAAAGTCCAGCAATCAAGAAAGAGTCCAATTACAATCACAATGCTGCACCTTCTCCTAACGAGTTTGTCTAAGCCGTTCACGACAACGACAGGACTGGCTTTCCTTCCGTTATCATTTGGTCAACAGTTTCTTTCCTGTTGAGAAAATCTGATGATTCAGACATACAGAATACTAAACGAGCCATGAAGGTACCAAGTATATCGGTACACTGATGGACAGAAATATTAGGACACTTTCAAAATTCTAAGTCATTTTCCTCTTGCTTTCCTTTTGTCTCTAACCACTATTTATTTTTCTTATTGATCAGGGCCGACCGCACAGAAAGTCCGATAGTGCTTTCGGCGCCTATCGACAGTTAGTTATAATGCATTTTCCCATTAGCTAAACCACCGATAGGCACCGAGAGCACTATCGGACTTTCTGTGCGGTCGGCCCAGAACATTTTTACCTTGGCAAGTGGGTTATATAATCCCATGAGATTGTCCATGCCAAAGGTTATTGACATGGGGTTGCTGATATATGAATAACAAAGGCAATCATGATGTGCATGGATCAGCAACCCGTTGTCTATGAACTTTTGTATGGATAATCAGAGGGGATTATATAACCCACTTGCCAAGGTAAAAATGTTCTGATTAGTAAGAAAAATAATTAGTGGTTGGAGAGAAAACGAAGGCATAGAGGAAAATGACTTAGAATTTTCAAAATTTCTGTCCACCAGTGTAGAAACCCTATTCGGGAATTAGAGTCCTGGAAACGTTGGGAGCAGGAGGGCAGGAAGATGTGAGATCATACTACATTTGGCACTCAGTGAGTTCACCAGATCTGAAAAGCTCGCGGACGGAGGGGAAAGGGAAGGGGTAAGTTTTTAAATATGAATGATTTGACTTCTGGCCATTCCGGCATGAAAAACTAGATATAGCGCAATAGGGGGGATTGCAAGTATGCCCCCGCTCTGGTGCATATGCTGTCAGGCTGTGTTAAGATGTTGATGTTTGGGTCACAATCCAAACCGATAGGGAACCTCCCCCCACCCACCACATTACACCATGCAAATATGAGATAATCGGGCAACCCGTTCTTGAGTTATGGTCCAGAATGCTAAAACCAAGATGTCTTCCTGGCGGCCATATTGAATACTGGGTCGCAACCAAAATCGATAGGGAACCTCTCCCAATCCACCCCATTACGCCATGCAAATATGAGATAAATCGAGCAACGGCCGTTCTTAAGTTATGGTCCGGAATGCTAAAACCAAGATGTTTTCCTGGCAGCCGTATTGAAAATTGGGTCACAACCAAAATCGATAGGGAACCTCTCTCAATCCACCCCATTACACCATGCAAATATGAGATAAATCGGAAAACGGCCATTCTTGAGTTATGGTCCGGAATGCTAAAACCAAGATGTTTTCCTGGCAGCCGTATTGAAAATTGGGTCACAACCAAAATCGATAGGGAACCTCCCCCAATTCACCCCATTACATCATACTAAATATGAGATAAATCGGGCAACCCATTCTTGAGTTATGGTCTGGAATGCTAAAACCAAGATGTCTTCCTGGCGGCCATAGTGAACATTGGGTCACAAATCGATAGGGAATTAACCTCCCCCGATCCACCCCATTACACCATGCACATATGAGATAAATTGGGCAACCGGTTCTTGAGTTATAGTCCGGAATATAACGCGGCAGCGGCGGACGACGGAAACCAACTAAGAACATGCCTCCGCTCAACAAAGTTGAGATGGGGGCATAATGATTGGTTCCCGAGAGCAGGGGTTCGGACCCTGAGACACTGATGCTTATTGGAAGCTGGGATGTACTGTACAAGTCTTTGTCAGGAATTTGAAAAGCTGTTTTTGCGGAAAATGTTTTAAGCACTCAGGGAGTAACTCAGGGAGTTCACGATGCAGTTTCTTCTAGAGTGTTGCTTTGTCTAATGACATCAAATGACATCGAACGACACAGAGCCAACAATTCCTTCGTAGATTATGGGCCTCCGTACTTTGTGCTCAATTCAAACTCATCAGACCTCGTCGAGACAGCTATAATAGTCGCAGATGCAGGTTGAACAGCAGGAGTGGCCGTGATGACACCGTAATGATCATGTTTGCAAGAAAACACGGCATTCAATTCGAGGAGTTTTTAAAAAATCGGCAACCAGGTGGATCATAATATAACGTTACTTGACTTCATGACATTTGATGGCAGAAACTTTTCACATCAAAAGTATGAATGAAGTAAGAGATCAAAAGATTTCATTCATTCTGAAAGAGGAAGCAGGTTTTTATTGACCTTTTGCCTCCAAGAATGAAACAAAAAAACGACGGCTCCCTCAAAATGGAACAAAACCAGAGATGACAAAAGATATCACAATACGGTTGAAGTTCTCTACCATCTGAGGGAATGACTCATGCCGAGCTTGTAGGTGGGATATACTCTAGATTCATTCTTCTAAGGTTACTTCGGATATTCATGCTGTAGGTTTAATAGGCCTAGCCCACAATATAGAGCATACAAAGAATTTATTTATTTTATTCAACATAACTGACCAATGAGTGAGTCGCGTTACAGCTCTTTATTTTGCCATGCATATTCAATCGGGTAGGCGGTCATATGGGTGTTCAGTAAAGTAACCTTAGAAGAACGAAACTAGAGTATTCATTAGAGAGGTTGCGCAGCTTTCCGACTTCGACTACCAGAATGAATTGCAGGCCGCTGTAGACATCCTTGATGAAAACGATTTGACAGACGTTTGCAAATCGTAAAATGCCATAACTTTGTGGCAGAATAATCTTGACTCGTAATCGGAAGTGCACGTAAATTGCAAATATTATACCGGTGTGTTTCAAGTCGTAACGACTAGGATTATGACTTGAATATTCACTATTTATCCGCACTTCCGATAAGGCCAAATTTTTCTGCCTTCATTTTATGGTGTTTGACGAATTGAAAACTTCTATCAAATCGTTTTTATCAAGGATGTCCATAGCGGACTGCAATTCATTCTCGTAGTTGAAGTCGGAGTCAGGCCGCGCTGTGCATACCTCTCTAATGACTCATGCCCAGCTTATAGGTGGGATATATTTATTGAAGTACCAACAGACTGTTGCCAAGACTTCTGATTAAAGCTGACAGGTCAGATACTCTCTGACTTGTGTGCAAAAATGTTTACGGTTTATATTACTAAGGCGGTGATTACCACTAATTCGTCAGGAAATGTTCCATCTTCCATTTTGAAGGTGGATTATCAGAGAGCCCGCAATCCTTCACTTCTTGTTTTCATGCAAGTGAATTCAATGGTGATGTAGTTGGTGTACGCAGGGTGTGATGGGTGTTTGAAGGTAGGAAGCTTAGTGTACCGTACATTACGAACATCACCGTTGTCTGCCAAAGTTGAGCGGAAAATTTTTTGCATACAAGTCGGAGATTAGGCCCACATGTATATCTGACCGGTCAGCTTTAAAGGGCTCTAGAGGCAGCTTTTTAGTGCATATTGATATGATTACTAACACAGAATTGGTGGCATGAGGATCCAACTTAGGCATCATTTTTGAAGGAAGATTTCATCAGTGTCAAAATCTGATCCACAATTCATGAGTTCATGGTTACTAGCGCCACCTGTTGTATAGTCGCAGTACTGTTAGTAGCCCAATAGCAAGCTGCCTCCATAGGCCCTTTAAGATATGGAAAGAATGTTCAATGTTCAATGTACTTTATTGTAAGTTGCAAGTCTCATCGTAAAGAAAGGGTGTAGATGGTTAGAACAAGGGTCAGGTCTTATCATGTCAGGTGTGAACAAACATCATGGGGGAATCATGTTTTTTATAAGGTAGGTGTGAACAAACACGGGTAGATCATGTCAGGTGTGAACAAACATCACGGGTGGATCACATAGGCATAAACAAATTATACGGGTGGATCATGTCTGGTGTGAACAAAAACAATGCTGGATCACGTCTGGTGTGAATGAGAAACATGGGTGGATCATCATGTTATGTATAAACAAGAAACAGAGAGAAATACACGTGGATCACATCAACTATGAACGAGAAACATGGGTGGATTTAGGACTCGGTGATGCTGTCACAGGGGTAGAAACAAACCCAGGGGAAGCGCCAGGTTTACAAACTACGATTGATTTGACCCTGTCAACCTCAAGATCTGAAACTCCCCGCTATTCACAACTTTTCTCATATTTAAAGGCCCGTCTACACGATCATACATTTGTTCAAAACATCATCATACATTGTATGATGATGTTCATGGACAGATGTATGATCGTGTAGACTGTTTTCCCAACAAATGTGAACAGCATCCAACATTATGATGTTCAAATTTTTAGCTGCGTGTTTTATCTTGCCAACAAATGCACAACATCCCACAAAATTTGTATGATGCTGGATGTTCAGGGACAAATGTATGATCGTGTGGACGGTTTTCCCAACAAACTTGAACAGCATCCAACATTAAGGCCTGTCTACACGATCATACATTTGTTCAAAACATCATCATACAAATGTATGATGTCCAAGCTTGTTGTGGATTTCTGTCTACAGAATGCAGCTAAAATTTTGAACATCAAGTTACTAGTATGCCATCATACATTGTTCAAAACAGCATCATAAACTTGTATGATGATGTTCAAATTTGTTGTGGATTTCGATCTACAGTCCAACATTCATGGACATTTGTATGATGAAGTATGATGGAGAAAGGATAATGTTGGATGCTGTTCAAGTTTGTTGGGAAAACCGTCCACACGATCATACATTTGTCCATGAACATCATCATACAATTTTTTGGGATGTTGTGCATTTGTTGGCAAGATGAAACATGCAGCTAAAAATTTGAACATCATCATACATGTTCTAGTTTGTTGGGAAAATAGTCCACACGATCATACATTTGTCCATGAACATTATGATGATGTTTTGAACAAATGTATGATCGTGTGGACGGGCCTTAAAAATTTGAACATCATCATACATGTTGGTTGTTGTTCACGTTTGTTGGGAAAACAGCCTACACAATCAAACATCTGTCCATGAACATCATCATACAAATGTATGATGATGTATGATGACGCGTAACTTACGAGTAACTTACGCGAAGCCATAGGGATGTCAATTGTGACCTGTACTGTATACCCAGGACAACATTGACCCATTCAGCGAGAATAAGGGCGTATACCAAGCAATGACATGGAATGCACAATCTACTGCCGGAGATGTGGATCACCATTCATGTGGATACTCACGTCTCCCTGTCTCTGTTCACCAAGGGATTTCCCGTCGCGGTCGCTGTAACTACTGACACTATCTCGTCGAGCATCTCCCGGCCAGCGTGGCGTCTCCGGCTCCTCCCAGTTTCCTTGAACTTGCTCGGCGCGTGTGTTATTCCACATCCTTATCCGTTCCTCCTCCGGAAGATTCATATCGGCATCACCGAAAAAAGAACTCGACTTACTGTGTACGGACTGATTATCGTCACCTACCATCGACTCTGTTGCCTGAGTTTTTAATATTTTTGTTGTTCCGTTGAGGTGTTTCACCCTCGGACCAGTCTTATTATTATCATGGTGCGCCTGCCGACCCTGATCGTACCGCCTCCCACTAACAACGTTCTCAAACCGTACTTGACCCCTGTTTGTCACAATAATCCTTTGCATTGGCTCAACCTGATGTGACAACACGGACCCATCGGAGTAATTCTCCACGGTCTGCTGTAATGGCCCCGTTTGTGGCCGACTATGGGCAGCATTCCAAACTCCTGAATTCTCTGAAAATGAAACCCTCCTTTCTCCATATTGTTCACTTTCAGACGCACGATTTTTGTCGATCTGTCTGTCAGATAATCGACTTGCACTGCTATTCGACGATAACTGATCACTATTTCCCTCCTCCGTTGTTTTGTCCGATTCTCTCTGTCTGTCCGTCTGTCTGTTCCCATTCTTATCGTCTGCTGCATATTCCTGAGTTGACGATGCCTGCAACAGAAAGAGTCCACATCTGAATGATAAAACTTTAAGAATTTACAAAATGTTCAGTTCACGTTACATAATGACGTGTATTAGGTGGGAGAGTGAACTCGGTGCAGATCCAGGGGGTGTTTGATACCCCCCTTGGCAGCCACGGTGACCGTTTTTTTACAAAGCATTTCTGGTTTAAAGAAGAGTTTGGAGCATACAAAGGTATTCTCAGCCCCCACTCCCCAGGTGCCAAACGAGTTAACCAGAGTCATGGGAATCCACACTGGGGGGGTCGGAGGGTGCGAACGACCCCCTCCCTTTGCCGAACAGTGCCCTCACATTCAAAGTACATGTACCTTAACGCATTGAGGAGGACCGGGCTGATTGTTAAATGACCAATAGTGCCCAGTCACAGGAAAATGCCCCGGAAAGCCTCTCAGAGCATCTAGATTTTCAAATTTTCCTGGGGGAAGCCCCCCTACCCCCGTCGAGGCGAGGGCCTTCGGCGCTTCGACTAGAAGACATGAGTAGCACCACCGTAAGTGGCTTCGGATGCAGCCCTAAACATTTTTCCATTGCATATTCCTACATGATGTACTAAGTAATCGTTCTATTTGTCGGTGCTGAACTCCACCCCCCCCCCTGCCAAAATCCTACATCCGCCCATGGAACTCATCCTTGCCATGTACATTCTCATCCAGAGGTAATCAGTATTTTTAGCATTCCTTCCCCTCTTCACCATGCACAAATGTGAGTGGTGACAAAGATACACTCGGCCCCAGTGTGTATCCGACGTTCTGGTCTTCCACACACTGGCACTTTTGGGGCTCAAAAGCCGGTAACACTACTAGATGGCACTCCATGGGCTCCAGCCAATCGCCACGCTTTCTCACTCAGAAATTCTGCGAAACTAAAGCGAAATGAGAAGTGCCTTGTGAAGTGCTGCCACCACGTGGTCTTCACGACTGTTAATCTCTAAAAGAGCCAGACGCAGAGTGTTACTTACTGAAGGGGTGAGCCCGTAGCGTCTGGCCAAGTGAGACTATGACAAAGGGAGCAGGCGTTCACCTGAGGATGATACATTCTACTCTCTCAGGTGACTCCTTGTCTCAAATCCCGAATTTTGATTTAGAGCGAGCGATCTCGACACACCTACCTCACTTTTCCCTTCAAGTTCGGCTGCAATACTGCTGACCTCTTCATCAATCTCCCGCACATTGTCTACAATATATTGCCTGAAAGACAAAACAAAACATTTCAAGACAAGGAAGAAAAGATTAGATCAAACGTAAGGCAAGTCGAACTGCTTGATGCAACTACAATGAACATACCGTAAAGCGAAATATGTTGGTGGGGAAAAATTCTCGCGAAAATCGCGAATTGCTGCAGCGCTCGCTAAATTTTTTCTCCGTGAATGCAAATTACTGTCGACACACGCCATACACAAAGCAAATTTTGATCCCCGCTAAATCCTGTATCGATGAGTCGTCAGCACCAGTTGACCAATGCAGGGTGGGATTCCCATCGTGACGTCATGCCCGGATGCCCAAAACGAATGTACACATAAGGCCAGACTTTTTTTATTTTTCGGATTACGGATCCGCCGACGTTTGTTTTTGCCAAAACAAAAAAAAAATAAAATTCATATATTCAGCTATTTTTATTTTTATTTTCCCTCCGAACTTGAGCTTAACCGGGGTTACTGGGCCGGAAAAAATAAAACCATAAAATTTACCTAGCGTACGTTGTTTCAAAGGTCTCTCTCGCCTCCCGGCGTGGCCAGCCATGTGCGATGGCATGGGATTGTAAAAAAAAGGGTTTTCAGTGGCTTTGAAGACCTGTCTGAGTCCTCATCTGGCAAATTTTATTTTTATTCATCCTCCGACATAGTCTGCAAGGAATTGAAACCTATTCCCCGACAAAAAAAAATGAAAATTGTTCTTCCTGCAATTTTTATTTTTATTTTTATTCCATCCTCCAACATTTCCTGAACAAGAAAAAAATCTGTAATCCTAAAAATAAACTAGAACTTTGAAATTTGCTTGACAGCAAATTTGATGGTCCCTACATCAGAAAATACAAACTGAGTGAAGAAAGGACAAGGAGGGGTATGACTCTGTGGCACAGCAGTCAGGTTCTGGAATGTCTTCCTGGTGAAGGACACATGCGGGGTGGGCAAATAGAGAGGAAGGGCAGACAAATGACTGCACGGCGTGCGCATTCTGCAGACATGTATTGTTTACCAACTGACAAACACGAGCATGTTATCTGTAAGGTGGGTAGGTGGGGCTATCTACTGTGGCGCCCAACACCTCCCCTCTCCAAGGATGGTCCTTTCTGCAGGGTGCGGAGATAGTGGTCTCTCCAGCGGAGAGGAGGACGAGGACGAGGGAGGGGAGGGGCAGGGGAGAGGAGGGG
>NMRB01004846.1:0-25872 GCA_002633025.1 Notospermus geniculatus
TTTCGAACGACACGATGTACGGTGAGTCAACGAACACAGCCGAGTCGTCAGTGGCCGTCTCTTGGTTTCCAGAAGCTTCATCAGTAACTGTCGCATCAACGACGAGCCGAGTACCAACAGCAGGAAACCATTTATTGCCGAAATCTGTCCTTCGCAAGTCCACCACCATTTCACCGTCGAAGTCCTGTATTATAAATAAAACTTACGGTATAGCCTACTTCCACACGCTGATCAATCATTTCGAACATTCTGAACTTTCATCTGCATTACATGTAGGCCTACTGTATTTTCATCTTTTCATCTAGGAGTCACCTAGACCGAAAGTGATGGGCACTCACAAACTTGGACAATTTCACTCAGAAAGCTTACTACTGATACCAGGGACTAGGATGTCAGCTTGTAAATATCAGCGTGGAGAGCTTCATGACACCTTACCGGAAAGATCACCGTGCGCACGGGTGCGGTCGAACCGTCTTTCTTCTCCAGTGTAAATAGTATGGACATTCGACCCTTTACCGGCCTCTTGTAAACGAATCTGAGAGAAAGAAAAACTTTGTAACCGGCTATTTTATCTTCCTTCAAAGAATTGTTTGAATTTCAAGGTTCCGGAGCACCCGAATTCACAGATCGTTTTCATAAGTGTATTTAAAGGAGCACGGTATTGGATCTCAAATGCGTTATTTGACTGCCGACGTAGAGGGAGCCACCTAGCGGCAGTAAGACGAACTACAAAAATGCATTACAAAATGTACGCAGTAAATCGGGTCATTCGCCGAGACGCAGACCCTTGGGTTGGAGAGTGGCGCGGTGGCGCCCGGCTGTCGAGAAAAAGTGGCAATACCGTGCTCCTTTAAAGCTCTCCTTCAAACTTGAACGGCGGATCGAGGAAAAAGTCATAGCTATGATCCAGCTTGCGACTGTTCTTCTGTCGGGATAGTGACAATCTCTAGCTTGAGTTTCTCCAGCCGAGTTGGGCGAACCTGAAGGACACAGGAAGGCTCGACCTCGGTCCTACGACCATAAAACACTTACTCTGCTTTCACCTTGACTATGATCACGTTATTAGAAGGTAGAATGTAGTCTGGTGTCTTGATAGAAACACTGAAGGTGGGCAAGGCTGTAGGTAGAGGGAATAAAGATAACTTTTTTAATGATTGGTTAACAATTGTATCGGTTTGTTTAAGCTGAACCATAAAGTTGAAAACTAAGGATTAATACTTCCACCACCCCTCAGTCATAGGCCGCGTTCGGAAAGCTTCCCCGAGGAAATTTCTTCCCCGAGCTTCGGGAAATGTGAGCATGCCCAGTGAAGGCGAAATTCCGAACGATATTTGCGCTTCCTCGGGGAAAGGTACTGCTGTGGGTTGCAGGCGTGAAATATTCCACATTTAGCCAATCAGCATGTCGGCTTGGAACGAAAACGAAATGCATGCCGGGAGTTTCCCCAAGTGAGCGACTCGGCCAGGCTCGAGGAAGCCTTGGCAGCCTGCCAAATACCTTACCGAACGCTCTCACACTTCCCCGAGGAAGCTTTCCGAACGCGCTACCAAACACCGGTAATAGGTCTAGATCTTCTCTCGTCGATTCTCTCCTTCCGAAAACCTACGTTACTTCACTCAAAGAACACATACGACATAGTACTAACAAATTGCCTTCCCACCGTCTGATGCGTATCCGCACACTAACGCAAATCAGCCTCTACACCCGGCATAACCACCCGACCGGTACAATCTGCCGTCCAATGGCATGCAGAACCTAGTAACTGACATTTTTTTCTGAAAACTGAGTTAACACCATTGTTGTAATTACTAGGTTTGGTTTTCTTGGTTTTTATCAAATCAAAAAAATGTGAGTTACTAGGTTCTGCCATTGGACGGCAGACATGACAACTACAAAAATCACCAAACACAGGAACTGAGTGCGTCACTACGCATATGGAGCGTAATGCTACGTTTAGCTGACACGCGGAATGCGGATTGCGGAACGCGGAAGCGGAAAATGCAATGCATTTTCGCATACAACATCGCTTCCGCCGGGAATTCCGCGTCCCTATACCGCATTCCGGGTGTCTTTTAAGCAAGATAAATATTCGTACTACAGTTTTCTCTCGGTCGATTCTCTCCCTCCGAAAACCTATTACGTTACTTCACTCAAAGAACACATCATAGTACAAAAATCATTAAACACAGGAACTGAATAATGACGCAGTGACGCATAGTGCGTCTGCACTGTGCATACATTGCGTCAGCAAGATATTCGTATCTACAGATAGAGCGAATCTTCTTCCTCTTTTACTTACCGGTACCATATTGTCCAACTTCAAATCGCACGCTTGAGGTATGGGACTGAAAAAAAACGATAAAAGGAACGTTTTTAAAATTAAAATAATATCTCGGCTCGGGTAACGCCAACAAGATAACTTCGACTCGCACGGGAGACATTTTTTCATGACAAACGATTTTTTTAGAAAAGAAGTTATGTGACTGCGTGGCACTCAGACGCCATAAAAGAGGTTGGGTAAATATGAAATCGGACGTGCCTGAAATCTGTTCTTGTAAACTGCCTTAACTGTCCATAACCCCAGGGCGGTCACATCGGGGAGTGTGATCTTCTTTGAGAAGAAACCTTTCTGAGCCTTGCCTTCAAAATGCTCGAAGATGTTCCCATTCGGGTTCTGAAAAAAAGAAATTCATATATACGACTGGCAGGAAAAAAAGGCACTCACGCCTTGGTGCGTGTTTACCAACGTCTGGTGTAGAAGAAACGCACAGGTCGACTCTAATTATTTCGGACTATCACTTTTACCCAAGAATCTTCTCCCCCCACAAACAAACAGATAATTCTGAAAATGTCTGATTGCTTACCAAGACGTCTAGATTGAATTCTGTGCTTGCAGGAATCATTTCTGGGTCCAGAGATACGGCTCGGATGTAAACTGAAGAAGTGAGATAATGTAATGTTATGCCAGTGTTAGAAAACGTGGCGCCCATCGCGAGAAACATAGGCCTACTTTGTTTCCTCTGCACTCTAAGCCAAAAAGGTTCTTTAGGGGTTCTTTGTGCTACACCAGAGGAACCCCAAGGTTCTAGAAAGAACTTTCTGTAAAGAACCCGAAAGGGTTCCATATAGAACCTTTCTGTCGCCAAAGAACCCATAAAGGTTCCAGTTAGAACCCTTTTCTGAGGGAAAGGTTCTATCTGGAACCTCTAAAGGTTCTTAAACAACCCGAGGGTTCTTAAATCAGAGGGTTCTCCTGGTGTAGCACCAAAGAACCTTCTCGGCTAAAGAGTGTGATAAGTCAGTTCCCAAAATTCAAAACGTCCTATTGTTGCCAGCAAAACATTTTTTTCTGAAAGCTAACACGAGGTTTCCGCAGAACGACATAAGGACGTGGACAAACTGTCACACTGCATGGTGATAAATTGTCATGGCGTCTTCCATCTCTAACTGTAGTGTAGCAAACTCGCTCCTGAAATCTGCATCATGGCGTAATAACTCTTACCTTCCTGGTTTGGAGCATAAACAGGTTTATCTGTNTTCCAGTCGTAGCGGAGACCAAGACGAAGATGAAATCATCGGGACATCATTTGCTGCGGAGACGAACAGGAGAGACGAGGACGCCGACATGTATGTACTGCTGTATTGTCTTTTTAGCTCACCTGTGAGCTTTGTCGTCACGCGGTATCCCTTGTGTTTGTCGTCCGTTAGCAGGGCATGTTCGTAACCGCCAGAGCTATTGATTTGAAACTTATCATATATACCCTAGGTCAGATGACCTATTACACGAAGTTTCAGTCTGATTCGATTCTTAGCTTGGCCACCAGGTGGCCAAAACCAAAAACACAAAAACTGCAATAACTCCTGAACTAATGACTGGATCATCTCCAAATTTTTATCATTGGTGTATCTAATGAGGATTCATAACATATGTGACGGGTTTTGACCTATTTTCAAGGTCACGGAGGTCAAAGTTCGAAATTTCACCACTGGGTGGCACCTTTCATGGCTGTTTGTCCTGGATTGTTCAAATTACCGGTAGGTGTGATGATGTATCTGGGTACCCTCTATGTTATCATTGTGATGACTTCATGTTGTTTTCTCTGCTTCAGGTTGACTTATGTAGAAGAAGAATTGAAAAAACGCCAGGGCCGGAACACGGTTTCTGATTACACTGGTGAAAAGTAAGTACTGTAATTTTCGGGCTATAAGGGCGGCCTTTTTCCTTGAAGAAGGGTCTAAAATTGGGGGTGCGCCTTATAGGGTGGTGCGCCTTATCTGTGGCTTGAGTCCTGACAATTGTAATTTGGCCTATCAATCATGTTGGGTGTTGTTACCACGAACAGTCAATGCACACTGAGAAGCCATACATTGTATGTGTACAATATGCACTGAAGCATTCACTGACGGGACTGTGCCTTATACGGCGGTGCGTCTTATGTATGGATTTTGTCAAAGATTTGGGGTGAAATTAGGGGGTGCGCCTTATAGTCAGGTGCGCCCTATAGTCGTGAAAATACGGTATGTGACATGATTTACAGCAGTGATGTTTTACTTCGGAGTACATATTTGAAAAAATCTGTTAACTTTTCTTAATTTCCAGACAGAAGTCTTTGAACGATGTGTTATATGACTGCGCTGAACATCTACGATCATCGACTGGGAAAAAAACCGAGGACATGTTGTCAAATCAGATGCTGTCTGGAATACCAGAAGTCGATCTGGGAATTGAGTAAGTGTTGTTGAACTCTGGCATGTCCAACTTGTCTCTATCTTCACTGTTGGCTGCAAAGTCGGGGGTAGTCTCGCTTGGCCAGACGTTACGGGCTCACCCCTTCGGTAAATCACACTCCGCGTCTGGCTCTTTTAGAGATTTACAGTCGTGACGACCACGTGATGGCAGCACGGGTCCTTCGGTTTTCTTAACCTCATTCCCAGGTTGATAATATGGCGAGTGGTCCATGGTTGTCTGAGCGAACTATACCCCTGGGGACGAGGTTGGGTTTTCCTGGGAGTAATTTCCGCGGGAATTATGAGTGAGAAAGCGTGGTGATTGGCTGGAGCCCAGTGAGTGCCATCTAGTGGTGTTACCGGCTTTTGAGCCCCAAAAGTGCCAGTGTGTAGGAGACTGGGACGTCGGATACACACTGGGGCCGAGTGTAAGGCGGGGAGAGTGTAATGTAATACAGCAGAGATTGAAAGTATTTAGCCTTATAGGTTGTGAACGGAGGTTGGATGGCTATTTTGGAATCAGCGGTGTTCCCTGCTCGGGTGGGTATTTTACAAGCGGCACTCAAGGTCCCGAGTTTGAATGAATCCAGCCCTGGCCATACAGCATTAATCATCCCTGGCTGTTCATGTCTATTGCATGGGACAGTGAGCTGTGGTGCCTTGTACCTTTTACCTTTCCAAGGGGAAGTATATATAAGGCCTCATCCAACTCATGGTATCTTGAGATGGGGCCTCTTCCATACTAAACTCCCTACACAGTTGTGAGTCGCACCCCCTTCGGTTTACTCGCTCGCCACAACTGCTTAACTTCGTAAAATTCGCCGCGTTCGGTCAACAGATGGTGCTGAGAGAGTCGACCAATGAGAGCACCGAGCAACCGGTAACCAAGCTGGCCTGAGACACTTTTTTATTGGCCGAGCGGTTCGTAGCCATGGTAGCACAAGAACATCCGTTGCCAACGGGCCAAAGAGTTCTGAAAGCAGCGTGCTGATAGGCTGTAAAACTCGCGCCAGGCCCTGATGCCATCTATTGACCGAACGCGGCGACTTCCACGAAGTAAAGCAGTTGTGGAGAGCGAGTAAACCGAAGGGGGCACGGTACACAACTGCATAGGGAGTTTACTTCCGTACTCACCAGGGCCAATAATGCTCTGACTTTGGCACTGATGGACAAACACAATTATTTTCTTCTTAGAGCTAAAATCAAGAATATAGAGGCCACAGAGGAGGCAAAACAGAAAATGATCGATGAACGGCGGAAGAAAAAAGACCAAGAAGTCTCAGACTTTGTACCAACAAATATGGCTGTAAATTTTGTACAGCATAACAGATGTAAGTATGGAATTCCTTACTTCTCAGTGACAAACGTGAGAATTCAAAGGATAGTAACACCTACAGAGGCGGATCCACGATTTCGGAAGAGGGGGCGCACTGTGCTAGAAACATTGAAATCTCCGTGAATTTCAATGATTTGCTCCAAATTTCATAATTTCACGGTCAATTTTATAGATTTGTTGGCCGAAAGGGGGGCATGTGCCGGGTATGCCCCTGGATCCGTGCCTGACCTACAAACTCTGCACCATCCTTTCTCTAATTTCAGTCAACATTGAAGATTCCACACCTATTTTGAAAAAGGAAGAGGCCCCAGCGGCAAAACCACTCAGAGTGGGAGATGCAGAGAAATTATCAGCCAATAGGGGTAAGTTGACCTAAACTCTCCTCAGGATTTCTCACTACAGCCCCCCTCGCTATTACGAACCCTTCGGCGTCCAAGGGTTAGTTCATACTAACATGGAGTTCGTAATAGGGAGGATTTACATACATATCATGAAAATTTGGGAACCAGACGTTGGGTTCGTAATATCCGTGAGTTCGTAAAATTGAGGTTCGTAAGAGTGAGGGTGCATTGTATTTCCATATTTTGATAGTTAGCATTTTAATGCTGGGATATTTACTTAGCCAAATTACTGTCATTAGATTCTGTACTTAGCCAAATTTCCATAATTTGTCTTTTATGTCTTGCAGATAAAAGGGGGTCGGACAAACAGACGGAGAAAGCAACTGATGATTTTCATTATGAGAAATTCAAGAAACACATGAGAAGATAGCGACTCCATTGTTTTTGATGGAAAGAAACTTTACTGAGAGAGCAACTTTTTCTTCTGTCGACATGAGAAATGAGGTTCTGATGAGGGATTATGTCACAGATGATTGACAATAGCCACGTTTACACTGCCAAAAATTAAGTTAACTCGGACTGGACCGAGTACGATATGGCAAAAGTGGCAGTGTAAACCTGCCAAGCGTACCCGGTCCGGACCACAAGTGAACTGTACCGAGACCTGCAGAAGGAGGTGGTCTTGGTCCGGCCCGAGTACGGTAGCCCGACCAAATGTGCTGTGTAAACCTGACGCACGGGCAACTGAACTGAGTCCACTTACCTGGGACGGTATTGAGCATGCGCGCAGTTCGTCCTTCCGTCACTTGTGGGAAAACTCGGCATGATTCCACGCGAGTTTTTTACCTCCACTGAATGAAGAGCGATGCTTCAGGGACATTACGCGGTGACTCATCGCTGCAGTCTAAACGGTACAAACGAAGTGGACTGGTCTGGTCTGAGTACGGTTCACTTCAACTCATGGACCGAAATGTTTGGCAGTGTGAACACGGCTTGTGAAACAGATTATGAAGCAGGGGCTGTGTTGACCTCCTGAAAGAACTCGGGCACCTGATGGAAGAAGGACAAGAGGAGTGGGGATGGGTGTTCCACAGTTTGTGGATGTGTCGTCATGCTTTGTTAAAATGATCTGATGTAGCTAAATCACGAATATATATTTATATTACAATTACATACATGCCAGTATTGGTACATCTTTCTCCAGTTCGTTGTACATGAAGTCAGTCAATATTGGATAGGTAGTAGGTTGCCATGTTGATCTGATTGTCGAAATACCCATCTTGTCCAAACAAGGCCATCGACTGCGTCTTTGGCCTTGTCCCAATCATGTCATCTCATAAATTATAAATGATGACGCCAACTTGACTTGCCTCCGAGCCAATCAGAACTTGTGAAACAAATCACCGTTCGACACTTTCTCTTCTCTTCCTGCGCGCATTATTGTAACACGGATTTTGATTGGCACGTTGATTTGCCTTCGCACACCGATGATTGGCTGTGGTTCTGAGGTCCTCAGAAGCGGGAAATATGATGGATTGAAACCAGGCTAGATGGGCGTCAGGCCAGATAGACTGGTGAAAACCAGATGGAAATACCGGTACCTAAAATATGAGTGCGACACCTTGTTGAAAATCGACTGTTTATTGTCCCGAGGACCGGGTGTCTAGAAAGCAAAGACCTAAGATCTAAGACCTAAGACCTCTAGAAACCTAAGACCCTGGATACTAGAAACATAAGACCCTACTAGAAAACTAAGACCCCGGATACTAGAAACATAAGACCCTACTAGAAAACTAAGACCCTGGATACTAGAAACATAAGACCCTACTAGAAAACTAAGACCCTGGATACTAGAAACATAAGACATCAAATCTGACTTGCCCAGTCAAAAGATCCAATTGTCGTGATGAAAAGATTCCTGTGACTTTCGTTCAATTTTGGCTGAGAAAATGAACCTTTAACCTGAATCATCTTGAGTGGCCTGGTGACCCAGCGTGACTTGATAGCAGTAAAAACAATCTGAGCTGTTTGTTAAAAGGTTACATCAAAATCATTGACAATCGCAAATGACGGCTAGTGTGTATTTAATCAACCAATCAGACGGCAGTATGACGTACTGTTTACAGCATGAGCCTTTTTTAGATATCCAGGTGATGCATAATGACGTCATCTTCTTACCCATGGGAAGGGGGTTTGGTCATAGGGTTATTAGGTCCTTAGATCCTTAGACAGGGATAGCTCCCTTAGGATTAGGTCCCTTAGGGATACGTCCCTTAGGGTTAGGTTCTTTAGGGATACGTCCTTTAGGGTTAGGTCCCTTAGGGCTAGGGCTAGAGGTTAGAATAAGGGCTGGGATAGGAGTAGGGTACGGTTAGGGTTAGGCCCTTAGGGCTGGGGTAGGTGTAGAAAATAAGGCTCAGTAAATGGCGTGCACTATAGACATTAAACAGGTTTTCCGAATCACCCAAAGAAAAATTCCAACATGTCCAAGGCTGACCGTGAGACCAGGTAGCGTAGTGGTTATGTTTCTAGTATCCAGGGTCTTAGTTTTCTAGTAGGGTCTTATGTTTCTAGTATCCAGGGTCTTAGTTTTCTAGTAGGGTCTTAGATCTTAGGTCTTTGCTTTCTAGACACCCCCCGAGGACCTGATACAAGCTTTCGACACTTACTGTGTCTTCATCAGGTATGAAGACAATTCAAGATTGTCTTCATACCATCAAGATTGACTGTAGTCAGAAGATGCATTCTCTTGACATTACACATTGTTACACAAATCCAAAATGAAGCACAAAAAAACGACACACAAAATGACACTTTATTTACACTGTAAAACATTGTTACACACCGGGATTGTAATATGGTTCAAAGACCACAGCATGCATGTCAGCGTCCGAAATCAGTCAGTACTATGGTCTGTTCAACAGCACTTTGCAGGAATCTTAAGGCCGGTTCAGGCTTTCGACCTCTAGCCCGGGCCTCTAGCAACAGGCTGGTTGAAAGACCCTGAATTTGATACCTGCAGCCTCAGTTAGTTCGCCATGAACGCATCTAGCAACCTGTTTCAACTTCCCTCTGGCAACCTCTTTCAACCAGCGACCAAGAACGAACATGTTCGTTCTTGGTCGCTGGTTGAAAGACATCTGGCCAATCAGAAGAGTGATTCAGACCATGTAATTTGTATGCCACCAAATGGCTATCCACGAAAATCGCTGACGAAGTTAAACAAAGACATGTAAAAGAAGGTGTGATACGCTAGATACGCTCCGTTCTTCTACCAAGCCACTCGTTTCCTCCACATCCTCCTCTTCTGTTGCTGTCGCTTCTAAACTACATGTAATACGATTACCATCGCAGCAGTAAAACACTCTTCCTCCATCTACATCACTTTATTTTGACTTTTGCCTCCAAAATTAAGCCTTTCCCGCCAAAATGTAGTAATGTCCCGCAGGAAACGATGATTCGCACACTTTTTTCGCGCCTGACGCGAATGCCGAAATGGCATAATTTGCTTCCGCAACCCTTCCTAGACCTACATGTAATCTTGTCGGCGCTCTAATGGACGCCACCCATAAAGTGGACTGAGCCAGAGACAAAAAAAAACTTCGCGTCCAACAGCGATTCGGAACATACATCTTGGAGGAATTATACTGATACATCTAGTCGTTTGATGGAGCGTGATCGACAGGTTTGAACATTGACCCTTCAAACTTGCTCAAAATGAGACTCAGTACCGGGTAAGTCCCCAAAATCATCCGCTTGGGATAAAACATTTCCTCCTTTCTGAGGGCTCCAGCCTTCACGACCTCCAGAGCCGTCTCGTCCACCGCCATGTAGGCCTCGTCAGGTATGTGCACAAGAAATCTCTTGCCCGTTTTGTCGTGTTGTATTATCTTGTCCGCGAGGGCGGTTTTGGCTGCGTCAGTGCCTGGAATGCAAGGTTTCATTGTGTGTTATTACAGAAGAAAAAATCTACACGTAAATGTTAAAGTGTAGGGAGTTTTCGCAAAGCCCCCGAAACGCCAAATCCATTGTTCCATGACAGGTGCGGATCCAGGGGGTGTGGAGGGCGTACGCCCCCTATTTTTGGCAGAGCAATTATTTTTTAGCAAGAAAAATTTAATCACAAAAAAAATTTGAAATTTTTTGCTCTCAGATGCCAGGAAAATGCATCTAAAAGAACTTAAATTGCCCCCTTTTGGGCTTCGCGCTTTCAGTGCTCAGCACCTTTGGCGAGGTACGACCCCCTTTCTGTCAACCCTGGATCCGACCCTGCATGACACGAAGATGGCACCGAACAAAATGATACTTAGTAGTTATTCGCGTTGGCGTTTCGGGGGCTTTGCGAAAACTCCCTAGTTTTTGCAAAGCCCCTGAACGACAACTCAGCAGTCAAACGCCAATACCATTTGCTCGATGTCACGAAGAGTGCACGGACAGGGGCCTAGCTATCTTTGGCCTAGGGGCCAAATTGATTGAGTCTGGAGGGCGAAGTCGGAGGGGTCTGGGGGGTGGTCCTCCCCCAGATAAAAGTTGAAAATCTAGATCCTCTCGGATGCATTTTCCCCACATCTGACACCACAATAACTTGGCTTGAAGCGGGCAAATGAGCTTTTAGAGGAAAAATTTGTTTTGTCCCTTTTTGCTCTGCATGGGGGCATTTGCCCCCTCGTCAGGCCCTGACGCCATCTGTTGACCAAATGCAGCGACTTCTACGAAGTGAAGCAGTTGTGGAGAGCGGGTAAACCGAAGAGGGCGCAGCCCACAACTGCGTAGGGAGTTTAATCAATGGTACGCTTGTAAGGGTGGGTCTACACTAGAGCCGTCATCGCAATGCGTTCGCGCATATGCGTCGTCGCAAAAATTGAACCAATAGAAAAACTAATGGTTGACCACATCGTTGCGCTGCGTTTGGTATCGGTTGCGTTATCGCTTTACGTTGCCACAAGAATTGGAAATTTCTCAATTTTTAACGCGCTGCACAGGCCAACGCATTCCCTTGAGAAGGGGAAGGTCCCATTTTTCTAGTCATCATGTTCTTAAGCTGTGGAATTTTCTTGAAAAATTCTCCTTTCCTTTTTCTTTTGCGGAGCATCGGATGGAGCCAACAGTTCCTGGGTTTCCGCCCGAAACCAACGTAATCAAAGCCACCAGTTCATCTTCCTCGTTCTCGTTCTCTTCATCTTCCATCATTTGCATGACGACCTCGAGCTCCATTGCTTCCTCGTCAATGACTGTATTGGGAAAGGACACCAGAAAATGTTTCGTCTGCTTATATACTGCGTTCTAGCATACGCTACGTGTTTTATGCACAAACGCATCTTCTATCGCAGCTAAAAATCGCATATAGTGTGTGCTTGCACAAATGCGATGACGCGAGCGTTGCCGCATGCGCCAGCGCAACGGCTCTAGTGTAGACCCACCCTAAAGTACATGTACTCACGTATTACCCCGAGAAAACATTGTGTAATAGAAATATCTTGGCCAAAAAGTTGAAACTGGCCTCGTAGGCTTTTGAAGAATCCGTTCAAGGCGAATTTGGCTCCAGCGTACGCACTATTGTAGAGAAACCCGAACACGCCTGCAGAGAACAAAAAGAAATATGTACATTAATTTAATTGATTAATTCCTATGACACTGGCAGACACGCCAAACATCGGCAGACACCGCCGGACAGGGCCAGACACCGGCAGATACGCCCAGACACGGACTGACACGTCAGATACGCCCACACTCCGGCATTCACGGCCACACAACGGCAGATGCGCCCAGACACGTGCAGACACCGACAGACTCCTCCCAGACACCGGCTACGCCCAGACACTGGCAGACACGCTCAGATATCGGCAGACATGCCCAGACCCGGCAGACATGCCCAGACATCGGCGAGACACCGGCAGACACGCTCAGACAGGGACAGACACCGGCAGACACGATCAGACACCAACGGGCACACGCCCAGACACCGGTAGACACGGCCACACACCGTCAGATGCGCCCAGACACCGGCAGACACGCTCAGACACTGGCAGATACGCCCAGACACCAGCAGACACCGGAAGACACGCGCAGCGCGCAGACACCGGCAGATACGCCGAGACACCGGCGGATATGTCCCGTTCTCAGTCTTGCAATAACTCAGGTTCACTGATTGGTTGGCCGGTCATCCATTTTTGTGTCGGCTAGCCAATGAAGTGAAGCCAAAGCTTGAGCTGACCTTATCGCCAACCAATGAAATATCGTGTTAGAACACGGGTACGCTGTCTAATCGGCACAACCAATGACATGCATTGTCTCACCTGCGACTGAATTGATGACGATTATGCTACTCCCTGGGCTCTCCTCCAATAACGGCAGCGCATGCGTGGCAAGGTGAACGTATGAATTGAAGTTTATCTTGGTATGGAAGTCGAAAATCGTAAGATTCTCCGCTCCGAGCCAAACTCCAGGGTTGTAAGGGGCCACGTGATTAAGCACGAGGATGTCAAGCCCTCCAAGCGAGGTTCTGACGGCCTGCAAGGAGAAGGGCAAAAACTGCGACATGGCGAACAGTGCCTCACATTTAAAGCAGCTTAACGCGTTGAGGAGGACAAGGCCTTTGCAAAATGCCCCAGAACGCGTCTCGGAGCATCTAGATTCTCAAATTTTCCTTGGGGAGGCCCCCAGACCCCCCGTCGGGGCGGTGGCCGTTCGGCCCTCGTTGACGCGCTTGGCGTGAGCTGGCGGGGGCTACGTCCTGCCTTTAGCAAATCCCCCCTTCAGAAAACTTGGCGACGCCCATGAAATCAGTCATCGTCCGGCTCTCGAGTGCTTAATTTTCCTTAGAAAACTTACAGACCCCCCCCCCCCAACACGTTCCCGTCTATGGCAAGACAATAGGGAGTTTAAGAAATCAAACGAACGTTAACTTTACGACAACGTTATTTTTTGTACCGAAAATGCAATATATAATCTGGTGAATTCGCAGTATGAAAAATAACGTTGTCGTAAAGTTAACGTTTATCGTTTGATTTCTCAAACTCCCTATTTGCTTTACCTCAATAACCTTTGGTATATTTTGGAAGTCGGCCAAGTCCGCTTTGACATAGTGATGTCCTTTACGTCCGCTCAGTCTAATACACTCCGACACGACCTGCAAAATCGTTAAAAGATGATTTAAAAAAAAATCTGATAAACGCCGGTGCGTGATTTCATCCCTCTATCCGTACCCGTGAACTTTCAGGGCCCCACATTGATGCGAATGATGCCTCCCCTCCCCATTGCCTGGATAGTTTGTCCCCGCCCTGCATTGCCTGGATTGTACAAAACCTATAGAGGTTCTCCACCGACTGCACAATTCAATGCTAATGAGCTAATTAATACATAATTGGTCTTTATCTATTTTTGGTAATACACTACAATTCTATGTAATTCAGCACAAATTGACGGTTTTTACAACAGACAGGTGTCATTCAATCATCAGACTGCTGTAGAACATGTGATTTTATTTGACAAATGAGATGTATTAAAGGGAGACATGCGAAAAATATTGCCCGGCGGGCACAAGTTGTCTGAGTTGTAGCGCCGTCTGTTAATACACGGTGACACTACGCTATATCACAGGCGCCTGTAGAGCAATCAGCGAGTTAAGAACACTTTTCTAACCAAACGTATCTAAAAAACACAACACGTATCTAAAAACACACCACGAGCTCATAAATTCGTGAGCTCGGGGGGGGGAGGTGTTTTTCACAAACTAGTGTTTTTTAATTGGTTAGATACGTGTTCTAAGCTCACTAATAGCTCTACAGGGACCTGTGATATAGCGTAGTGTCACCGTGTATTAACAGACAGCACTACAACTCAGACAACTTGTGCCCGCCGGGCAATATTTTTCGCATGTCTCCCTTTAAGACACTGAAATGATAAGAAAGGTAGTTTGGAAAATATTCCAGTTAAAATCTGATTTCTTTCAGTAAACCCATGGAGGTATAAAATTATTTTATACCTCCATGGTAAACCCCATTGACACTGACGGCCAATATGGCCGCACCAGTTCCTATGAATTCTATGCTAATTAGGGTGTGACGTCACTTGAAGAACCTCCATCGACGATATTCCCAGTATTTGATTATCCCGACCCACCTTTTTGAGAGCTGCCTCCCTCCTAGCCGTCACCATGACAGTGGCACCCATCCTGGCATACTGATAGGCTAATTGCTCTCCAATTCCTGTGCTTGCTCCTGTTACCAAAACTCTCTTTCCGCGAACTAGGCCTGTAAAGTTTAACAGCTATTAAAGCCAAGCGCACATTTGCGACAAAACTCATCGATCCGTTAGGGGTGTTTTTAAGTCGACTGTCCTGGCTGAATGACGAGTCGACAGCGTTGGGTCAGTCAACTTTAAAAACACCCCTAACGCATTGAGGTTTTTTGCAAATGTGCGCTTGGCTTAAGGCAAGGGTGGCTGCACACCTATGGGTAGGCACACCTGACGCGATTCGCATGCGATAGGGCGACGCATGCGCCAAAACCTTTGTTTGCGTGCAGTGCATTCATGCGTGTGTCAGCGAATCGCGTTAGGTGTCAGTGTGCAGCCACCCTAAGGGTGGCTGCACACCTAACGCGATTCGTTGACGCATGCGACAACGCCTTTGTTATTTTCCGCCGCACTGCACGCAAACAATTGCGTTGACGCATGCGTCGCCCAATCGCATGCGAATCGCGTCAGGTGTGTCCCTACCCTAACGCGATTCGTTGACGCATGCGGCAAATGCTTTGTTATTTTCCGCCGCACTGCACGCAAACAAAGGTTTTAGCGCATGCGTCGCCCTTATCGCATGCGAATCGCGTCAGGTGTGTCCCTACCACAGAGGAGCACGATATGCGATCTCTAATGGGTATTTTGACTGCCGACGTAGAGGGAGCCACCTAGCGGCAGCAACAACTTTTTTAATTTCGTATTTCGTATTTCGCCTTTCGTCAGATTTGCGAAACCGCGCTATTAGTTAGTGAGGTTTCGCAAATCTGACGAAACACGAAGTACGAAATACAACTTCATTTCCAGGACCTAATGTATTTCTGGAGATGGTTGGTACCAATGCCCCTGTTGCCAGTGCGTGTTTTAGCGTATCATGTAAGACCGAGAGATTTATGGTGCATCTTGAATTTTTAAATTTCCACTTCGTATCTACGAAGTGGAAACGAAAGGTAAATTCCAAAGTTTAATGCACACCGTAACTCTATCGGTCTAACGTCATACGCTAAAAGACGCTCTTGCAGCAGGCGATTTGTGGTACCAATCATCTCCTGAAATACATTACGTCATGGAAGTGAAGTCCAATTTCGTATTTCATACTTCGTGTTTCGTCAGATTGTGAAACTTCACTATTTGTGAGATTTCGAAAACATGAAGTACGAAATACGAAATTGGACTTCATTTCCTGTACTTCTGGAGATGGTTGGTACCACAAAAATCGCCCGCTGCCAGTGCGTCTTTTAGCGTGTGACCGTCGTTTTTAGCGAGTTACCGTGTATATTACACTTTGAAATATCTTTCGTTTGCACTTCGTAGATACGAAGGGAAAATTTAAAAATTCAAGATGCGCCATAACTTTCTCGGTTTTACGTGATACACTTAAAGACGCACTGGCGGGAGGGACATTTGTGGTACCAACCATCTCCTGAAATACATTAGCTCCTTGAAATGAAGTTGAATTTCGTATTTCGTACTTCGTGTTTCGTCAGATTTGCAAAACCTCACTATTACCGTGTATATCAAGTAAATTGAATACTCACCAGAGTTGAATCTTTCCTTCGACTGATATTTGTAGCCAATATAGAGACACAGAACAGCAAATGAAATAGAAGTAACCGTTAGAAACTTTCCCATTTTTCTATGACAAACGTAAAATCGGCCTTTCTGGACGTTGCGATCTCACTTAAAGTACATGTACCCCAGGACTATCCATGTGGCATGTAGCCTGCGATTGTCGCCATTATGATCTGCTGTGATATTCCAAATGACCTGAGGTCACCTGCTGATAGCTCATTGTTCGAATGTGTTATACCAGCATTCAATATATTAAATATAATATTGTTATGCACTGATAATCCGCCAAGGCCTCGGGCGGTAATCTTCCCACTTCTGATCAATAGTCGTGCAAATATTTTTGATATTTTGATATAGTCTGGCCTATTTTTTTCAATCGTATACTATAGTTTCACCGATTGAAGGTCTACTGGTACATAAGCGCACATTTTGAGTTCATGGAAATCAATGCAGTATAAATCGAACCATATTATTAATATATATCACACCCATTTCTGATCGAACGCTTGGGAAACCGCACTATTCTTGTCTTTCTATGATAAATCTATGTATGCAAAAGCTAAACCCCCTACGCAGTTGTGTACCGCGCCCCCTTCGGTTTACCGGGTAAACCGAAGGGGGCGTGGCACACAACTGCGTAGGGAGTTTATGCACAAGCCTGGTGGCGACAATGTTCACGCAGCAAATACTGTGGTCGCGGAGTTATGCCGAGTGGACGCCATATCCACCCATTTTAGTTGAATAACACAATGTTGGTTTCAAGTTTTCAATATGAATGATCCTGGCTGGGACATGCCCCTAAAACCCTATCTTCGGCCCATAACTTTCGTACAGGTACATGTAGGCTACGCCTGCGGGTTAAAAATAGGCCTAACCGCCCCCACTCCGGCACTACTCCGCGACCACAGTATATTGCAGTGGAGGAGCAAGGGGCACTTCATGTGCTATGTTGTAGAATTTCTAAAACTCAATTATACCGAGTCCCTGAAAAAAAATACAAGCAGCAAATGGACACTTAAGCCGCCGATGCACCTTCAATATTAGCCAATCAGAAAGTGTGTTACGGCGGCATCGGTTAAACATGTGATGATGGCTTGTGATTGGATCCCTCGTTAAACAGCGACGTTTTGGCGCCAATCTTGGGCTAGTTATTATCCCCGGAAGGGAATAATTATTTTTGTCGGAACGGAACAGAAATGAAAATGCGGAAATCGCCCTTCGCGCAAGTAAATCTGAGCGACAAAGTACCAAGAGGAACAAGACGCTGACGACGACGATGATGATGATGACCCTAAAACCGGAATGGCGGAGCCAATTTAAATATCCCACCATATTATAAAAACAGATCGAACGAGTTTTGTCAACGACGATTTCTCCTTCGGTTCTCCACCCCCTCTTCCATTACACACGTCTTTTGTTAGACTGGTACCCGATCCTAACTATTTTACATCGGGCTTTTGCATATGTTAGGACCGGGCGTGCCTACCGCCTTCGTGCCTCTGATTGGTCGGTGCTGGCGCAGGTGGTAAGTATGTGAACTATTATGTTGATAGATTTTCTATTTTTAACATGGAAAACCCCCGGCGTGATTGGTGAATTTCCTGGGTCAAAGGTCGGTCACCTTCTATCTGCATTCTGGTACGTCAGCCGTATTGAGAATTGAATAAAATTACATAATTTACATCGAATTTTCAAGTGACGTCACTGTCAGAATTCCTCCACAAATGGCGGCCACGACTGGTCCTACCATTCAAAAGCGACACCATCGGTAGGACCAGGTACTAGTCTAGTCTTTTGTCAACATTTTCAACGCGACTCGAGGTTTGACATGTATGGTGGAGAACGGAAAGGGTGGTCGTCGAAATTTTTGTATTGTGAGGATGTTATTATGCCGTTTTTCACCAAATCTACAAATTAATTCTTTTATTTAAAAATTCTCGAATATTTTTTCAAAAAGCTGAAAGCTTCATTGCCGATAATTTCACTTCATTCTATGATTTCGTTCCGGTTTTAGGGTCATTCCGCATTTTCATTTTTGTTCCGTAATCCATCAAAAATAACTTCCCCGTTCCGGGGATACCCTAAACTCCCAACGCAGTTGTGTACCGCGCCCCCTTCGGTTTACTCGCTCTCCACAACTGCTTAACTTCGTAAAATTCGCCGCGTTTGGTCAACAGGTGGCGCTGAGAGAGTCAACCAATGAGAGCACCGAGCAACCGGTAACCAAGCTGGCCTGAGACACTTTTTCATTGGGCGAGAGGTTCGTTGCCATGGTAGCACAAGAACATCCGTTGGCAACGGGCCAAAGAGTTCTGAAAGCAGCGTGCTGATAGGGTGTAAAACATCGCGCCAGGCCCTGACGCCATCTGTTGACCAAACGCGGCGACTTCCACAAAGTAAAGCAGTTGTGGAGAGCGAGTAAACCGAAGGGGGCGCGACTCACAACTGCGTAGGGAGTTTAGGGATACCCATACGTACGGCCAACGAGTGTACTTGTGGTGAGGTCAGAAAGGCCATCGGTTGAATTTAGGAGCGAAAACTCACGATACCATTCTCATTCCCATCGTCTTCCGTTCCCCATTTTAAATCATAGGCCTACTGCTCCACTTCTGACTCTGGCACTTATCGTACAGTCCGGTTTCAGACTTTTTGCTCATTTCATGTCAAAATATATTATATTGTATAATTTGTTGACAACGGTCTGTAGCTAATCTAGAACAAAGAATATTCTCCAACTTTTTCGCGGGAATGTCAGTGATTTGTTCGATGTTCCGTCTGAAATATGGCATTTTTACCCCTACCACTAAATCACTGAACGAATGGAAAGGCTAGAGCCTAGATTGCGGGGCAAAGGTTTCACACGTTGTTTACAGTTTCGAAATCATCGTGCATGCCCTGGATTAGACTGAAGTAATGATTGTCCTTTAACCAGTTTATTTGCGCGTACCCTCGGTGATTTTGCTGTATTTAGATTGTCCATCAACCAGTTCAGTTTTTGGTCGCTGCTTTTCTCTATCAACAAGTCGATCACTGGGTCACAGTTTTGCAGACGATCGATATGTGCAATGGTAGACTTTACTGCCGTTAGAGGTCGCCACCAGTTAGGGGTCCTAGAACGTCATGGAATTTGACGTCACAGAGAAGAAATGCACGCCACGACGTCATCCATAATGACGTGGAGGCCATGACTGACGCCACGACGTCATCCATAATGACGTGGACGACATGGATTTTGCCACGACGTCATCCATAATGACGTGGAGGCCATGACTTACGCCACGACGTCATCCATTCCATAATGACGTGGAGGCCATGACTTACGCAACGACGGCAACCATAATGACGTGGAGTCCATGACTTACGCCACGACGTCATCCATAATGACGTGGAGGCCATGACTTACGCCACGACGCCATCCATAATGCCGTGGAGGCCATGACTTACGCCACGACGTCATCCATAATGACGTGGAGGCCATGACATACCCCACGACGTTATCCATAATGACGTGGAGGCCATGACTTACGCCACGACGTCATCCATAATGACGTGGAGGCCATGCACAATGACGTGGAGGCCATCTGTGACGTTCTAGGGCCGAAGTAGAAAGTTGCATTGCGGAAGTCCGCCAGTGGTTCAAATCAAATTACCTCAAAGCGAACCATGAAAAAAACTGAATTCTTGATCATTGCATTGCAGCCACCGGCGAGTGTGGTCTGCTGGTGTGCCAGTGCCATTCCTGGCCACCATTTTGCCTGATCACGTGGTGCGAACTTAGGCTACTCGAGTGAGGCTCAACAGCGTTTGTGATGGGCTTTATTGAGCATGTGCCTCAGGCGCTCAAAAATTTACTCCGGGGAGGCCTGAGTGAATAAACCAACACGCTAAAGTTAATTCCTGGTGTCGTGACATCACTTCCGCTGACTTGTGCCTCCCATCACAGGCCGTAATTCTGATTATGATACCAGGGGTTGGTGAGTGACAGCCAAGTGCGTAGGAGCAACCTGGGAACGAGGTTGCAGCACAACACGAGGAGCTAGATTGTTCTGAGCCCTCTGTGTCCATAATACCTCATGCGTGTTCATCTTCGCCGGCGCACAGTCCGTTTTTGCAATAATTGTAAACAAACGTACCAGGCGCCGTGACGACGAACAACAACAACAACAACAAACATCATATTGAAAACAGAGAACCCGTCTTATCTGAATCTGTTGCTGATAAAAATAGGGAGGTTTCGCAAACGGCCGGTTAGGCCCTACGACGACGTTTATCTATTGTGTGGGTATACCCAAACAATAGATAAACGTCGTCGTCTGGCCTAACCGGCCGCTTGCGAAACCTCCCTAATAAGGACTNACATTTATTTTAATCAACAATGTTGTAAGTGAGAAATATTTATACATTTTAAAAGAGCTGAGGCCTCTGCATTAGTAGGCCTAGCCCTTGCTTAGGCTGCGAATGAGAGCAACACGCTACACGGATAGGCCTATAGGCTTTACGGTCGCGAAACTGCTTCGGTTCACGCGATTCTCAGAAGATGACCAATAGGCGTCACTAGTGCGTGTCAGAATTTGCGCCAAACTAGCTAGCCAATCAGTGATCCGCTTTCAGCACCACATTTCGACCTGTGCCTCTCGACATGCTCGATGTGTTTCATCAGCCAATCAACACATATCTTACGGCCACGTCGGCTTTCATTGGTCACGTAAGGTTGACACTCGTACTGACCACGCCCTCCTTAGAACAATACGAAAGTGATTCCCATTATCTGGTCAGAACCACTTATCCATTATTCTAAGCTGAACGTAATGATGATATCTCGCTGTTGCTGGCTATTAACTATGGTGATTACTGTCACGTTGTTGTGAGATTGTAAGTCTCTAACCAAAGACGGCTTTCCACTTGAACCATCCTTTTTTCACGTAGATTTAGCTGTCTTCCCCTCCTCTGTCGGAGTCGGCAACAAACGACCTGTTCTTATGTGTTCTGGTGCAGAGAACGGTGTTCTGGAATGAGTCGAACAGCGGCCGAGAACCCGTTCGGGAACGTGTTGCTGTTCCCGAATCTCACACCATCTCGGTCCGGTGGTGCGAACGGGAACAGGCGAGAACAAAGATGGCGGACACTGGCGGCAAGTTTATATAGATTTTCCGTCAGATCATAGTGTAATTATTCGAGGTTTACGATCAAGCAGAAATGACATGAATGACATATCCTAATTCTAAACTGAATAATTTTGAAATATTCTTGAAAAAAATGGGCGGTTTTAGGTCGCCGTATTGACGCCGGAAGTGAAACCATAGTAACAGGCACTTTATCCGTTCGAGACTCGAGAACACGTTCCTGTGTTCTCGGCGTGTTCGGGTACTGTTGAGAAAGTGAGTCGAATACAGCCAGGACTGACCAGAAATCGCATCTCGGAACATTCAGATTGTAATATTTTTTTATTGGGGGAAAGCCAAGCTCTCTTAACGGGGACGCCGTGCCCCCTCTGCAAAAAATCCTGGACTTTTATCAGGCCTTGAATACAAAGCATGGACTACAGATGTTGATTACGCATTTCAGCATCTGTTGTTGAGCTTGTTCACGTGGGATGCTTTGACCTGCTACACTGTTAAAAAGTTAAAGAAGTCCGGTATTGTCATTTTTTCTCGACAGCCGGCGCCACCACGCCACTCTCCAACCCAAGGCACTAACTACGTTTCGGCGAATGACCCGACTTACTGCGTACATTTTGTAATGGATTTTTGTAGTTTGTGTTGCTGCTGCTAGGTGGCTCCCTCTACGTCGGTAGTCAAATTACCCATCATCGTATACCGTGCTCCTTTAAATTTTGGCACCTTTTCCTCCAACAGAGAGACTAGAATGAATGCACAATGAGGAACCGGACGAACTAACGTCACGACGTGGCGCTGCGATCGATGAGACCGAAGTTTCTTTTTTCAACGTGATTTCCAGTCATTTCCATTAACTTCTGGCGTGAAATCAACCCTATTTTTTCAGTCGCATGACATTAAAATTTACACCATCTTGTCGCGGATGAAAATTTCTGCAATTTCTTTGCTTTTTTTTCTTAAAATTAAGAGGTAGGATGGCGATAACGGCAACGTCTTTATATTATTTTTTCCTGTAGAAAAATGTACAGCAGATTTTTTCATGACGCAACGTCGGCACATAAAACGACGTCAATGACGTCGGTTCGGTCTCATCGATCGCTGCGCCGACCTGTCGGGATAAACGGCACGCCGGTTCCTCATTGGTATCTTCTCTAAGCGTCGTAAGGCTCCGCAGATCTCTGGTATCACCAGTACATTTTACAGAATAGTTCTGGGACTCTGCTTCAGGCACTTTCCTGTAAAATCTACTGTTTTTTAACAACGTACGCTCGCATCATCAACACCGTTACTTGCTTCTCATAGTACATGTATAAGTAAAGTCGTCTCCGAATTTCGCAAATTTTCGACCCTAACCGGGGTCTTCATTAGACACTTTCTTGGAGATCCCAGAAGTGAATCGCTTCACTTGTGAAACGCTGTGAAGCGATTCACTTCTGGGATCTCCACTAGAAAGTGCCTGAGGAAGGGGTTGGGGTCGAAAATTTGCGAAATTTGGGGCTTATACTCTCAGTTTGTCTGTCATTTTTAGCACCTGTGAGCTTTTGTCGTCATGCGGTGTCCGTCGTCGTCGTCGTCCGTTAGCAGGGCACGTTTCGTAACCGCTGGGGCTATTGATCTGAAAGTTGGTAAATGTGTGACGGTCTGGGATAACCCGTCGGAAGTCGCTGAGTGATCAACAAGGGCTGTTGATTGCCTGTGCATTGAACTGCTGTTGTTCACATGTTACGTGGTACGTTTCGGCTATTGAAATGTGCGGGTTCACCAAGGCCATTAACACTTTCCTCAAACGCGACATCCGACGGGTTTTCCTAGACCGCCACACAGATACATACCCTAGGTCAGATGACCTATGACACCAAGTTTCGGTCCGATTCAATTCTTGGCTTGGCCACCAGATGGCCAAAACCAAAAACACAAACCGTGCAATAACTCCTGAACTAACAACTGGATCATCTCCAAATTTTTATCATAGGTGTAGCTAATAAGGATACATAACATATATGACGGGTTTTTGATTTGACCTACTTTTCAAGGTCACAGAGGTCGAAGTTGTACAAAAGTAACGAACCTGACACAGTTCGCCATTATTTTTTGTGCTCTATGTTGGATATTCGTTACTTACTTCTCCTAACAGCAGAGCAACACATCTCCTTCAGTGTACGCCTAAACGGCTTGCCGACAGAAACGTAAATTACAAAATTCATGGCGTTATTTAGGAAAAATAAAACATTCGATGCTTCGTCAAACATATGTACGTCGTACGAAAGATACACATGTGGAAAATAGTGGCGAATTAATTTTAATGTGGCCCTGATGAGGTTCGGGATACGGAGTAGAATGAAGACATTCACGACGGATAAAATAAGGACTGTACTGCTGTCGGTCCGTCTGTCAGTCCGTCTGGTGGTTTGAAGTCCGTCTCGTCCTTGGTGTCTTCTCTTGAGGGTGATCAGGATGGCCGCATTCGCTATGATTAAAACTGTCATGGGGAATATATTCAGGACTACCCAACCGGCCATTGAGTACGCATTGTAGGCATCTGTATTCACGTATGCTCTTCTTAGAATGAAAAGTTGATATAGGCCGCTTCTGGTCATGGCCCACACGGCATAGAGTGAGCAAAACTTGGGTAGAACCCAAAGGAAAGAGAAGATAGACGTGGCCAGCGTTGCTATTTTAGCGTATCGTAGGGTGTTCATTGCCTGGGCTTTCAATGGATGGCAAATGTGTAAGTACCTGAAAATAAAGTCAAACGCTCTATAGATATCCAGTAAGGCCTTGGTTAAGCAGGCCTCACACGAGGGCGGTTCTGACGGCGGTTCAGCAGGGTACAAAACCGTACCAAAACACCGCCTAGACACCGTGATGCTGTTCGCCATTGACTGCCACCTCGTTTTTGGAACCGCAGGATTTTCAAATTGTTTCACGGCGGTTCTCAAAACCGGGAATCACCTAGTTGGTGCCGAGTTGCTACCTTGTTGTCACCTTTCACAACCCTTCAGAACCGCTGTAAAAATGGCTACCGTGTTTTTGCCCCCAGCACTCTGCCGACGCGAACGCCAATCCCATTGTTCGATGCCGCGAACTTATGGGCGGTTATAACCGCAAATAAAGGACAATATTCTATGTACCTAGACATCGCGCTACATCACCTAGACTTCGTTCAACAAACACAATGTCCTCGTTTTGCATATAAGATGTCCTCGTTTTGGTGTCCTTTATTTGCGGTTATAACCGCCCATACGAACTTGAGACCACCGAACAAAAGGATAGACGTTCGCGTTGCCGCTCGGGGGCTTTGCGAAAACTCTGTGTGAAGACGAGTGTTCTTTCGTGTACACTTAACTTTGACCAAATCGGGATATCTTGGTGTGTTCTTTCTTCTAGAAAGATTCTCCATCCATTGCTAACACAGCGTTGGGCTCTGGAGAGTGGAAAAGGGAGTAAGAAATAAAAGTGGAAAATAAGTGGGAAATTTTGCACTTTCGCGCGAATTTTTCAATTTCTCAAATTGGGGTAAAGTTTTTTCCAATTTTGAGAGACATCGCCCGAAAAATCAGACAAAATATCATGTCATTTTAAGGAAATTTTTAAAGAAAATTTCTCCAAATGGGAAAAAATTCTCTCCCAATTTGAGAAATTTTGAAAAATTCGCGCCGAAATGTCAAAATTTCCCACTTCTTATTTTCCACTTTTATTTCCTACTCCCTTGGAAGTGTGCGGTTTTTTTTGGGTGGGGGCACCATTTCGTGTGGATCTGGTTTTCTGTACTTACCTGTCTAGAGTTATAATCACGACCACATATGTCGCCTCTGTCTCTATAATACTGATACCCGATTCAATGAAGTATAGAATCACCCATGCTGTTCGTGCATACGGCAGCACAACCAACGCAAGGACATTGACGATGAGGTCCCGTTGGCCTCGAAATATAAGGGACCACATGAGGACCATCAGGTCTACCACGGCTAACGACTTCAGAAGGAAATAGGCCGAGGTTTTAATTTTCTGTCGGCTGAACACGGCCAGTGAGATGGCATTGCCGATGGATCCGAATAGGCAAACTGCGTGAAGGAGGACGGTGACGAGGATATCATGTAGACGAGGATGAAGCGAGGGTCGAGGTTTGCGAACTGTGTCAGTCGTCGTCGCATCAAAAGTATAATCCATTTCGTTTTCGTCCCGTGACGAGGATTCTTACTGATATCCAAGCCCCTCTGTACTGAATTTTACGTTGTTGTCGAAGTGTTGGGAGAACGGCGCAGGTAGAGGTCTCATAGCCTAGTGAAGGTCCCCCGAACACTTGCCTGGTGGCAAAATAGATATATTTTTCTGGTAGTGATACGTACTTCAAAGAATCAAGCCCAGGTTTTCAGTAGGCCTACACATTAAAAAACTGCAGGCAGAGCTCTAATGTATTCAGACAGCGCACAGTACATTTTACACTAGGATTTTTTCATGGAGCACTGCTCTCCCAAGCGCATGCTTTCTGCGCCATTCATATTACAATAAGGGGTGGACCGAATGAATGACTGACTGTACA
>NMRB01004847.1:9018-26546 GCA_002633025.1 Notospermus geniculatus
TTTACCGATTCTGATGGCGATAAGGCACAGATAGGCTATCTGTACCGCTATCTGGGTTTCGATGCGGTCGGCCCTGGTCAGTGCTGCTTGCGCTATTATTAACAGATGCCATTGTCTCCGCTGTGTATTGCAAGCACAGGCAGCGTATACTACCTGAATCTGAAATACCGGGCCACTTTCAGCCGACGCAAGATCGTGAATAAAACACGGGATTGCGCAGGCAGGGACAAGGATATACCGATGCCGACAGGCTCACTCCACCACTAACAAATACCTGTATACATGTATATCATGAAATAGAGTAAAAAATTAAAGAGAAAACTAGTATACTCCCGAAGAAAAATCGACAAATTCGTGAGGAAAAATTCGGAACGTCTTTTCCCGTTCGTAAGACAATGGCAGCAGAACCGCCCCCTAATTAACACGTGACTGACCTCGCAGCGCCCTCGGGAGCGTCGTCATAAAAACATTTATGTCCGCCTATGGCTATGGACATAAAGGGCATTTTCTTAATTTCTCCGTAGTCAGTCATCAAGTCTTTGATTTTCAAATGTGGATGTGACACTTTGAGGTGTAACAGGCCTGTTGGTTCGAAACGTTTTAAGGAAAAGTGAATATATCACGAAAATATCAGAATATCAAAATATCACCCATGTGGTATCTCGAACGTTTCGAAGTGCAAGACGACCAAATTTTTACAAAATGAAGACAACGGAAACACATTTCACAAATTGCGAAAAATTAAGCTGAAAATGCACATCATTTTCATGTTATTTGACATAAAAAGTGCCCAATTTTGTTAAAAAAATCGATTTTTTTTTGAAAAGTTAAATTTTCTTAACTGTGACTTTTCATTGGATGAAACTGGCATGGTGGGACACATGGGATGACAGCTTTACATCAGCAGCGTACATGTAATCTCATGCAAAATCTCACTTGTTCAGTTTTTGATAATTTTCGATAATATCAAATATCTTTGTTCACAGTTGATATTTTTCAATTTTTTTCTTGTAAATACTTGCTCATCATCAGGCTTCATTATCGTGAAAAGGAAAGAATGATCCAGTATCACATGAAGACTTTGTCATTTACATGTTTTGATATTTCTTTTTCATGGCTTGATATTTTCATCAGCAGTGAGATTTTTCATTCCGTATGCGGAACAGCATGTTTTGCCATGGGTCCCCCCTATATATATTTGAAAATAGATGTAAAAGTAAAAGGCATGAGAGAAATCCAGAAAAAAAACTATTTTGCAATACTTATGGCCAGTGAGTGTAGATGACTACCGTAGTACTGGTGTAACGTTTTTCAGTGAGGCCCGTGAGCCAGTGTGACAATACAATGGATTGACGGAATAGGCGGCGAGTGGACAATGGGCGACACACAGAGAAACAGCGAGTTCGTTTTCCTGTGTGTTCCGAACAATGGGATTCACACAGAAAAACGGCCACACTGAAAAACGTTACACCTGTACCCGTCAAACCTTCGAAATCATGGTATAAATCGCGCAAATGGCCAGTGAATAGTCCCCCCAAACGAGAGGTGCTGCCGATTCTTGGAATTTTCCCCTGGATTTTTGCCTCCCCCATGCATTTACCCCAGTAGGACACATTTGCCCCCCCCCCACCAGGACATCTGCCCCAGACATTTACGGTACCCCCGTAGGACTTCTGTCCGGGGGATGTCCTGGGGGGGTCAGAATTCCTACGGGGGTATAGGCTACTGCCGTAGAAATCCCAGAATATTGTATTATGGCTAAGCGGTTTGTCAGCGGAAAATCTTCGAAGTGAACACGACATGGAGTTCCTACAGGGGTAAATTTCCGGGTGGGGGATAAGAATGTTCCATCAGGTATTATTCATTTATGGAAATTAGGGGCAGAAGATCAAACTACGTCATTCCTAGCCGTTGATTCGCAGATAGCAGTTGAACGAATGAAGCGTTTAGTACCCTACCAGCCACTTTCAAAGCGGCCAGTTTAGGTCCTAGACAAGTAGAAACTAGTAGAGTGGAAGTAGGTACTTTGAATTATTACTTTTACTTTCAGTGAATACTACCTAGTAGATACTTTTACTACTTACTTCTACTAGCAAGTTAATACTCTTTTTTATTCATATGGCCCATTATCTGCAGGACATCCTACAATTTCCAACAGATTTGTCCAGTCAGTGATTCGGTTCACTGTGATGAGGCGAATAGGATGCATTGATGACTTACTTGATACATTAAGTACATATAGTGTAAAATGTTCTCCGCTCTACCTGAATTGGCCTACATTAGAGCTCTTCCTAAAGTTTTTTCAATGTGTGTGGAAACTAGGTCTTGATTCTTTGAAATATGTATCAGGCAAGCATTTTGGGGACCTTCACGAGGCCATAAGACCTCTACCTGCATTCTCATAACATTTCGAAAATACCGTAAAATTGTGTAAAGGGGGGCTTTAACAATACTACACTTGATACCTTTAACCGACGATTGTTCATTTATGTTAACAACTACAGTTGATATCTTTAACCGTTGTTCAGTATCTTAACAACTAACACTTGATATCTTTAACCGTTATTCAGCACCTTTACAACTGCACATGATATCTTTAACCGTTGTTCAGTAGGCCTATCTTGACAACTACACTTGATAAGCCCTGCCCTTAACCGTTGTTCAGTATCGTAACAACTATCCTTATATCTTTAACAGTTGTTCAGTGTCTTAACAACTACACTTGATATCTTTAACCATTGTTCAGTATTTAACAACTACACTTGACACCTTTAGTAGACCTACCGGTACCGTGTTCTCTACAGTCATCGACATAAGTTTATCTACACCTGATACCTTGAATATTTCAAATACTACTGGACCAATTTTTGTGGTTTGTACCACATGAAAGTATATAACCTTGGTCATATTTCTGCATCAAAAGTTTGGAACTCTGGAAATATCATAATTATGTAATAGCTCATCAGAAAGAACCCTAAAAATCAACATTTTTGTTATGCGATTTTTTTACGACTTTTGTTACAGGGTTAATAGAGTGGAAGTTTCTTAGGATTTTGAGCTCTCTTTCATCAAAGTATTTTGAGTTGTTGCTGAGAAATTTGAGATTATCAAACTTTTGATAATTTGAGAATTTCCAATTTTTCACAAAATTTTGATATTAGTAGAAAAAGCTCACCTAAACAATTAGGAGAATGAAGTTTTGGAACTTTTAGCGTAAACTGGTTAGAAGTTCGGCTGTCTTAAGTTGAATATCAAAATGTTGATATGCTTATCTCGGCCCAGTTAATGCAAAAAGTTCCAAAATTTTGTAAGCCCATATTCTGAGCTTAGCTTTAACTAATGGCATCAAAATTTACTGAAAAACAGGAAAGTCTCAAATTATCAAAATTTTGATAATCTCAAATATCTCAGCAACCACTCGAGATATTTTGATGAAACAAAGCCCAAAATCCTTAGAAAGTTCCATTCTATCAAAACTGCAACAAAAGTCACAAAAGAATTCCATAATAAAAATTTTGATTTTTAGGGGTTTTTCTAATGAACTATGACATAATTATGATATTTCCAAATACCCACAATTTTGATGCAGAAATATGACCAAGGTTATATACTTTCATGTGGTGCAAACCGTGTTAAAATTGGCCTAGTAGTATTTGAAATATTCAAGGTAGCAGGTTAGATAAACTTATTGTCAATGACTATACCATAGCAACTACATTTGTTCTAAGTCTAGCCTTGTGTCCTGTAAGATCTGTAATCCTGTAGCGTCTATATCAGCATAAATATTCGGTTTATTATCACGCATATGACTTTGTTTGAAATCTTCATCTCATGACGTCATTGACAACGGCGGTCACGTGTGGAATCAATCAGAATCAGAAGTAAGCATCATCAAAATTACAACTACGTTCTATCTTGGTTACAGTTGTTGTGACAGGAGAGTATGACAGGGCAAGGCGTATAGGCCTACTTGTTACCGACATCTTTGACTTTATACAATATGTCGAGAGTTTTGTTCGTTGAAGGGACCACGCTTTGAAAAAGCGATTTTCTCCCTGTTGGAAAAAAATACCAAAAGAAGTACACGTATTCATTGATTCTGCATCATCATTACACCGTGCTCGTTTTGCCTCCCTGCTTTGTGTCAAAGGGCGACGTCAGCAATAGCGGACATAGTTAAAGTCACCCCTGAAAATGATGAATAGGCCGACTTTCAACTACCGGTAGTGTTACATGTACATCTGCCAGTGTTTCTGTCTGTCAGTCTGTCCCTTACATGTACATCTGCCAGTGTTTCTGTCTGTCAGTCTGTCCCTTTATTATTTTGGAAACACAGGCAGATAGATCGACAAGTTTCTCTGTGTGTCGCGGCTTTTTCCGTCAGACAGTAGGAAGGGAACACTCACAGATGGTAAAAACTGAAAACGTTACACCCGTACGCGGTATGGACATGTATATGAAGATTCAGCGATTTTACTGTAAGTAAATCACTTTGGCATGGTGCATGGTGTCTTTTGTCATGTCGAGATCTGATATTCTGAACTACCCCACATACATGTAGGTCTAGAGATATGCGGTTGGTAATGTTAAGAAAAAAAGCCATCTTGCTATAGAAATTTCGATAAGACATTTCGCCAGGCCTGCTTACCCTCAATAGAATTCAGGTCATGCTTCGAACGTGTTTACGAATGAAAATGAAAGTAGTATTGAAGAAACCTGGTTATCATGCCATATTATGCTCAGACTGAACCAAACCTCAATGTACGTATTTTGATGGACTGAAAAACACATCTTTGAATGCGCGCCATACAGACGAGACATTAAGGGCAAGCCGTCGTTTGACATTTTCATATTGCTTGAATTGAGGCCCCTATGAGAAAAGCAATAAAGACACCTCCAGTTGACTGTTTTTATGGTCCAATGCTTTATAGAAACAGAAAATGAGCAAAGTCCCAAGAATTACAGCTTAATTTCATTACATAATCAATAACAAAGAAATTCACCAAACATGAAAAACAGGTACAATTTTCTCAGAGAAGAAGCATGTAAATGAGACACTCAGGGAGTGGCAGCGATGTCACAAACCCACAGTGGGGTGGCAAGGGTGTCTTGACCAGCACTTCATAGACACCATACATGCTCAGTACATTAGAAGAGAACCAGGAAGTAAAATCCAGATCCAATATGGCCGCCCTGTTTTGGACTACAATGTAATTGGCACCATTCATGAAATTCACTTGTGGAGTACTCTATATCTGTCGAAAACATTGCTACCAGGTCTGCAGGAATAGTTCGGCCAGTTGCCGTTCGCGACGCTGCTGCAGCTTTTCCTTTTGTAACCTGTGCAGCACAGAACACGTGAAAAATTATTGGTTCACGTAGTGACCATTATTTTCATACCGGTTTTGCCCGATTCACTCTTCGATAGCGCGGTTATTCACATTATCATAACCAGGGCTTTGCACTCACGCAGGAAACTTTCACTGTGAGGCTGAAGATTGAAAGCCAATAAAATCGGATAACCTTCGATAGAGATGAACTTTTAGTGAATAACCTTAATAAGTTAAAAGTAGATACCCATTTGCTGCTTCGGATTTCTTCTGGGGCCATAATATTCGTCAGTTGACCTAAAAATTGCGTTTAATGCCCAGTGCATTCGCGATATCCAATACATGGCAGAATAACACAGGCAGGACGAGCCTATTATTGGAAGGCGTAGGGGTTTCAGGATCATTATAGATATAAGTCAACATCGCAAACGTAAAATGCGTAAAATGATACATTTTGTGGGAGAAAGGTTACAATAAACTAGCCGATTTTTGAGATAAGGTATGAATTATTAATGTAGATAACTCTTATGAAACGCCTAATAATTAGAAATCAACCTGCCTTGCCTGCCTCCCCTGTGAATAATGAGTCGATCATCACCACGTGGGTGAACAAAGCAGGCTACACCGGTCGTCGAGTGCAGGTAATCGCCTCCTGGATGAGCGCTACCTGGATTCTACGCGTAGTGCCATAACTTCCCTGGTGGCAAAGCAGTGAACTATCCTTAGGACCATGTCGGGTATTGGAAGTTCAGAATTTCTAAAATGGTGCCCATGTCCCTCAATTGCGATTTTTTTTCGATAATTTCACTACGTGAACCTTAACGCCACCAGGCTTGTATTACTAAATTAACTTCCATTTACATTTTGTATTATCAAATTTTAATCAATTTTATGCAGAATCCGCTAAATCCGCCAGATCTGATGATTCCGCTAATTCTACATGGCCACCCCACGCGCGTAGTGCTGCAGCGATCGAACTGAGCATGAGTAAAATCAACGCATGCACTGTGACATCGCAATTTGACTCGTCTGGAAAGTGTGCAACGTCGGGCTACGCGCCATATTTTGGGTTTTGAGACTGTGTATCCCGACCGTATTGGTGAATTAGATTTGCTGCCTCTGTCTTTCAGACGCGAGATTCTTGACCTTGTGTTTACGTACAACTGTATACTTCGGAATTTTAACGTGCCGATAGACGAGTTTGTAACCTTTTATTCGTGGAGGGGCGACAACAGACTACTGCGTGGACGCTATTGTCGCACTGAAACTTTTCATGGGCCTTTTTTTAACCGGATAGTATGGAGATAAGGTGCATGCGCTCCATTTCTCTTTTTAGAAGAAGGGTTGTTGATTTTTATTGTGCCAAACTCTGTGACTTTGATGTGCATGTGGACAACTCCTGCACTTGGGTGAGCTTCTGTAGATGCGCACGCTGCAGGCCAAATTAGCCAGGCCAATTTTGGTGCTGTGGGCGCATCCGGGTGCTGGGGCTGTTCTCTCTTTGATGTACAAATATGTATATATGTTTATTTTTTTAATTGTGGGTGCGCCTCTGTAAGAGGCATCCTGCCTAAAAGGCGCACCTGTCTACATGGTGCAATATTCATTTTTATTATGTTCTTTTATTTTGTAATTTTAAGTTGATGTGCCATGTTGACAAAGTTCAAAGTTGACAAAGTTTAAATAAATCAACATGTGACTGGTAGGCCTAGCATTCATGACTGTTGAACATGCTAATCCCTCTATTCCACTCAGTTTTTTATGTATTCGTGCGAATCATGCCAATACTACGCCAATCGACACCAAAATAGGATTTAATCAGAGCTCGAATGCCAAGTATTCTACTTCAAACATTCGAAGCGGTCAGACGAAAACAACGGCCGCCATTTTGTTTTCCGTGAGCGGTGGACATTGCATCTTGAGCGGGAGACATTGAAAAATGTTCACCGCTCACGTGACGCGTCTCGGCCAATCATATTTACGGATTCTCTCTTGAGGTACGATATAGGCCGATGTCCTTTTATTCAATATTTGCTTAGCGTACGCCAACATATCAGCTATGTTTTTCTGGTTGGATTCCGTCGATAGTTTGGTCGACAGATCGAATCTTTTAAATATTCGATTGATCGTGATCAATGTCACAAACCCATATAATAGAACCTGGGGTGGCGGGGGTGTTTTGCACTTCGTGTACATCACAGACGCTCAGTACCGTGTATTAAAGTAGTTCCAGGAAGTAAAATCCACAAGTGTCATGGCTGCATTGTCTCGGAATATCTGGCAGCATTAGGGAATTTTCGCAGAGCCCCCGAAACGCCAACGCGAACGCCAAACCAATTGTTCGATGCCACGAAGAGAGCACCGAACAAAAGGATAGACGTTCCCGTTGGCGTTTCGGGGGCTTTGCGAAAACTCCCTATTGATGGAATTCACGTGCGGAGTACTGTATATCTGTTGAAAATATTGCTATCAAAAGGGGTGGCCTAAGTAGGAAAAGCCCCCGAACTTTATGATACGCATGTTGTTTGATCTTCAAGATGTAACATTTCTTGGGGAAGTGTTCCGAATACTAGTCTTTTGTTTCAGCTTACTAGCTAATTAGTGCGTTCCAAGACGCGTCTCATTCAATTCCTTTTGATCCCATATGGGGATTTAATTCCCGGTGTGACAGGCGATATAGTCCGCCAGTGGCCATGGTCCGGAGGACTATTCCCATGACTAGAGGCCATGGTCCGGACGACTATTCCTAGCCTTCATAAGAGGTGAAAGGGGACTATATTCCCTATAGGACTATATTACCTGTCACAGCAGTGACAGTAATCGTGGTCCCCCTGATAATGAAGTCCGTTCAGTCATGAATTCTTTTTAGCCCGCTTGGCCGAAGGCCAAAAGGGCTTATGCTGTGCTTAGATGCCTTAGTGGTGGTCTGTCGTGCGTGCGTGCGTGGGTGCGTAACATTTTGCCTTGTCTGCACTCTAGCGCCTTCAGTTTTTGACGGATCGTTTTCATATTGCATATGTGTGTATATGGCCCCAAGATCTAGGACAAGTTCGATTTTGGGCGTGCTGCGACTCCTATTATGGCCACTAGGGGGCGTTTTGTGAAAAACGAAAAATGGCTATTTTACGCAAACGATTTGAGCTAGAATGCTCAAATTTGAACCGTAGGTACATCTAGTCATGTTACATCATATATATAACGGGTTTTTGATTTAACCTATTTTGATGGGAAAATAGGTCAAATAACGAAAAATTGGCCGATATTTGGGCTTTGCCTTGTCTGCGCTCTAGCGTCTTCAGTTTTTGACGGATCTTTTTCATATTGCATATGTGTATATATGGCCCTAAGATCTAGGCCAAGTTCGATTTTGGGCGTGCTGCGACTCCTATTATGGCCACTAGGGGGCGTTTTGTGAAAAACGAAAAATGGCTATTTTACGCAAACGATTTGAGCTAGAATGCTCAAATTTGAACCGTAGGTACATCTAATCATGTTACATCATATATATAACGGGTTTTTGATTTAACCTAATTTTGATGGGAAAATAGGTCAAATAACGAAAAATTGGCCGATATTTGGACTTTGCCTTGTCTGCGCTCTAGCGTCTTCAGTTTTTGACGGATCTTTTTCATATTGCATATGTGTATATATGGCCCTAAGATCTAGGCCAAGTTCGATTTTGGGCCTGCTGCGATCTGTATTATGGCCACCAGGGGGCATTTTGTGAAAAAATGAGAAATGGCTATTTTATGCAAACGATTTGAGCTAGAATATAGGTACATCTAATCATGTTACATCATACATGTATATGTAATGGATTTTTGATTTAACCTAATTTTGATGGGAAAATAGGTCAAATAATGAAAAATTTTTGGGCTTCGCCTTGTCTGCACTCTTGCTTCTTCAGTTTTTGACAGATCATTTTCGTATTGCACATGTGTATATATGGCCCTAAGGTCGAGGCCTAGTTTGAATTTGGGTGTGCTGCGATTTCTACTATGGCAACTAGGGGGCGTTTTGTGAAAAATGGAAAATACCTATTTAACACAAACGATTTGAGCTCGAATGCTTGAATTTGAACCGTAGGTGCTGCACAGGGCTTGACATAAGCCGAGGCCATTTTTCAAAACACCCTTGCTGGCCCTCTAAAGTGTCCAGGGCCATGGCTGGCTGACCCTTGGCCTATTGTGTGCCTTCATTTGATTACCGGTAATGTGATGATAAACTGGGTCTAGCTGAAATTGACCATCCATGACCTTGGACAACAATCACTTTGGATTCGAATAGAGGGCCAACAAGGGTGTTTTGGAAAATGGCCTTGGCTTTATGTCAAGCCCTGGGTGCATGTACATCTAATCATTTGGCCTCAAAATCCAGGCACCATGATTCCAAATTAACCAAGCGGGCACTGTGCCATTGGCACTATTTTTATTGTGATGGCCTCCTCCGTACTTACCAGGGCCAATAATGCTATAGCGTCGGCCCTGACGGAAAAATGAAATACAAATACAAATACAAAAATTCCTTTTGACTGATAGACCCTGCAGGTGCCTCATATACATCTTGTACTTTTTGGCATTTTATTTTATTTACAACGTCAGACCACGTTCCAAAAATTCAAATTCGCGTTATCGAGTGGGCTTTTTTTCTGTCCAAAAATGATCTTGCAATGACTGATGCAACAATCGCCCACAGGAAAAAATGCTTTCAAAACACACGTCGTAAAAGGTGCGGCAAAACGTAAGCTTGCAAAACCTCTCTACTGTAGATCCTTCCATTTCTAGTCTTTTGTCTGGCGACATCAATTCGACGAATACTTGTAGCCATCGGAAGTTTCCGTCACAGGCCTGGCGACATCTATTCGACGAATAGATTGAGCCCTCGGGAGTTTCCGTCAGTGGCCACGCTACAATGCGCGCGTGGCTGACTAAGAACAATGGCATATGGGGACAACTGTTTGTTTAGGAACAATTGCAGGATTTGCTACATCGGTGATTTTATAATACATGAAGGGCTGCACAGTACTGGTAGATTTCCTCCGTGAATGGAGGTTTTATTACTGTCGGTGCGACAGGAGTCTGTCCAGAATCCCAGAATAGAATGGACTCCACTACACAGTGAACATTTTTCATCGGGCTACATGTAGCAGTATACCACTGTAATAAATTCAGAGTTTTTTTGCTCTCAGTAAATTGTGTTTTGAGCCTTTTCTAAGTAGCTATTTTGTGGAAGCATTTAAAAAAAGACTAAAGTTTTAGAATGTCATAGATGTGATGGGATGATATTATGGTGATCCGCAAGATCCGCAGTTCCGCAAGATCCGCAAACTTACATCGCCCCCATACACGAGAAAGGTTGAAGCTGGTTTCGAACCAGTCCGACTAGACCAGCCGCGATGATGTTTATCGTAGAACGAAATCGCAACTGGATCTAACCGAACAGGAGACGCTAAGTCATACGACCAAAGGGGTTGTTTTCACCCAAATATATGAAAATAACGTTAGGACACATCACTCGCAGCGCCACGTCCTGACGGCTTACTGGAAAATGCGGCACAGGCGGAACGGAATCACACTCGTACCTAATCTTGCTGTCCTATCCCAAATGCACTGTATTTGTGACCTGGAGTCGCGGATGGTTGGGGGCATTGATTATTCCGTATACACACGTGTTTTCCAAACCATTTTTTTAAAATTGGCAACATCGGGTGGCCCCAAAAACGTATCGAACTTCAAATCTTGATTTCTGAACAATTATGCATTATAATTCAATGAAATTTGGTATCAGAAGATGCTTTTTAACGCGTGAGATTTTTGTATTGATACCTTTGGTATCAGGACCGTATCACTCAATTTAAAAGTCATATGGTGGAAAATGCTTTGCTCGAAACGACCGCAGAGTCAGAGTTTCTACGCTACAAAATAATTCCTAATCCGCAGGAGTCAGGCGGCGAAGACGATAAATCAGTCTATTCATCATCATTGCACAAATAATGGGCGCTCCCTTCCGCGGAATGATTCCGCCTGTTCCGTTCCGTACCTGGGTATAGCCATCAAAATTGTCTTCATATGTACAATAGTTTTTGAGTTATTAGCAGATAAAGGTGGAGAATGGCGGCCATCTTGAAATCCAAGATGGCCGCCATTTTTTATCACACGTGATGCGTACATTGGTAAACAGGGCCTTAGAGAATATGTTGCAGAAATACACCTTCCCACATTTTACGTAATCTTACATCACCTGGTTAATATGAGCCACTGAGTGACCTAATTGCACCTTGCACCCCTCTGGTTATAAGTGAGTCATGCCAATCCACTATTAAGTAGGACAGATTAAGCAATCATGTGTATCAAGGCAAGGGGGAATTCATAATGGTTACGGCCCAAACAGGCTACAAATTCAGCATTTTAAAATGGTTAATCATCGGATTTGAAAATTTAAAGCAGTTTTTTTGATATAACAAAGAATTCTCTGTTCAACTACATAACTTTCCGGCAAGGCAACAGCCTATTTTCCATTTTGTTATAGGCCTAAAACAGGCGGAGAAGGAAAACAATAGGATTACACATGATTGCGCGAAGTCAACATCTCAGCTCTCCAAATCGGACCCCTCTGAAACGCGTTTCACAGGGGTCCAATGGGTCAGTGGAGCCTAAGGGATGTAAATGTAATGCCACGCGGTTGGTATAAAATTAAGATGATACAGCGACGATTCCTCAGCATGGAGGTCATAATGATGTCATCACAGGTGTTTTCCGTCGAAATCTCCCAGGCGTCAAGCATTAACGCGCGTAAAAATACTGCAGAGTAAGGCCTGCTTTCCATTGGAGCGATTCCGCGCGCGATTTACAAGCGCGGAGGCAAGCGAGACGCCTGCGAGTTTTGTAACCGTTTCCATTCACGCGTTACGATACAGAAGGTTTGCGCCGAATTAACTGCTATCGCGTATATACCGGTCTTTTCAACATGGCTCAAAAATCAAAACGCGCAGCCTGCTTTCCATTGGAGCGTTTCAGCGCGCGAGTTACACGCGCGGACGCAAACGAGACGCGTACGAGTTTTGTGACCTTTTCCATTCACGCGTTACGACACAGGGTGGTTGGCGTCGAATTGGTACTGCTGTCGTGTTCCCCTGACGATCTGCGGCCGCGCACATACTTTCAACATGGCTCAGAAACCATGGGTCATATGAATAAAGACGAGCAAAGGCTTTTACTTCATGTACAGCATTGCCTAATACATTTGTACTGCAAAATTCAAGTAAAAGCATTTGCTACTCTTTATTCATATGACCCCATGTTCCAGTTGGAAAAAAAGTCGATTCGACATCGACTTTTTTTCCCGCGCGCGGGCCTCTCGCTCGCGAGAAAGCAAAGTCGATCCCCTCGTGCTGATCTCGCGATTGCCAAAACGCTTTCATGGAAACAGCCAATGAAAATGGATTGGATCGACTTTTCGGCACAGAATTCCGCACGCGGAAACGCTCTAATGGAAAGCAGGCAGGTGGAGCAAAAAAAGGCGAATTGAGATTGACTTTTTTCTCCGCGCGCGGGCCTCTCGCTCCCGAGGAAAGAAAGTCGATCCTCTCGCGCTTGTCTCGCGATTCCCGAAACGCGGTCATGGAAACGGCTAAGTGAAAATGAATTGGGTCGACTTTTCGGAACAGAATTCCGCGCAAGAAAACGCTCCAATGGAAAGCAGGCCTAAGGCTAGGGATACACTGAACGCGATTTACCCATCGCGCGCGTTGTTTCTTTGTTATTTCATGCCGCAATGCCTCCGAAACAAAAGAGATTCTTGGGAAAATCGCGCGCGATGGGTAAATCGCGTTCAGTGTATCCCTAGCCGTACGCTATACTTTATACGAATACGCCCCTTGACGCCAGTCGTGTGAACAGCTCATTGACTCAAGCTAAAAGTATTTTTACGCTATACGCGTTACGCCTTACGCTATACGCCCTACGCGTGCCTGTGTGAACGAGGCCTAGGGATTCAATGCTGAGTTCCACCGGTGCCCTGTTACGTTCAGAACCATCTTCTCCTCACAATAACTTCTTGTAGACTTTAACAGACTTGATACATCTCCTCGCTCCCGCTCGCTTACAGCTCTCAAAATACAGAAACGACCCATCCGTAGGATACACTGCGTAACTCTTTACGTCAACATCGCTGTTAAAATCAGGAAATACAATGGCGATTTCCTTAATGACTGTCCTTTCGGCTCCTTTAGAAAACAAACCGTGTTTTGGGCAGTGAAAACCTTTTATGCCAACTGCTGTAGGCCCAGGAACAGTAAACAATAAGACACATTCTGTCGACGCGTCAAACCCGTGATTCCATAGGCCTAATCTAATGCCTGTGACGATGTCGGCAGTTTTGATCAAATGCTTCGTAGCTTTAAAGGAGAAATTCGTCTTCCTATATACAGTGACATACATTTGACCATTCAAAATCCTACTACAGGTGTAAATATGGTTGTATGCGAACTTCCTATGACTGATGTCAAGAAGTTTTATTCCCTTCTTAAGGACCAGTTGAATTCTCCCTGTTTTGTTGACTTCCACTAGTTCATAGACACGTGGAACATGACACCATGACTTCACCACCTAGGAGAAATCTCAAATTTATCCTGCGGGCGGGTAGANTTACAATGGTGCAGCGTCCGTCGTCGTTGTGTTCCGTTAGCAGGGCACGTTTCGTAACCGCTGGAGCTATTGATCTGAAATTTGGTACATATATACCCCTAGGTCAGATGACCCACGGCACCAAGTTTCGGTCCCATTCGACTCTCAGTTTGGCCACCAGGTGGCAGAAACCAAAAACACAAAAAGTGCAATAACTCCTGAACTAATGACTAGATCATCTCCAAATTTTTATCATAGGTGTAGCTAATAAGGATACGTAACATATATAACGGGTTTTTGATTTGACCTACTTTTCAAGGTCACAGAGGTCAAAGTTTGACAAAAGTGACGAACCTGCCACATTTTGTCATTATTTCACCGAGTGACTTCATATCTTGCATAAACATGCATTGGAGGGGTACCTTAAAAAATACCAAGTTTCGGCCCGATTTGACTTCCAGTATGGCCGCCAGGTGGCGTCACCTGAAAATCATCAAAGTGCTGTAACTCAGGAACGCCTTAACCCAAAGCGCTCCAATGTGATATGTGGCCCCCTGCAGATGACCTTTATGTCCATGTGAAGTTTCGGCCTGATCAAACATCCAATATGGCCGCCAGGTGGCGTAACCCGAAAATCATCAAAGTCCTACTTGGGAATGACTTGACCCAGATTGCTCATAACTGATATGTACCTCCCTCTGTCATTAGACTATTATGTCCAACCCAGTGAGCACATGGTCCATGGACCATTTCATCTACATTGATTTACCGATTAAGGGTACTTGCAGCCCTTGTCAGTCCTATAAAAAAGCCAGTTGGATATCACATGGTGTTCATGGTAGTCCTAACAAAAGGCAGGATTCGATTTCACATGGTGTGCATGGTGGAAGCATTTCTTTCTCATTTCATAACTGCATTTCTATCAGTGTACATATGCAATGGAGATCAAATGTAGTGCCTGGGAAAATCATATGGTAAAAAAGTGATAACACATCTGCTGTGAATGCACCTTCCATAGTTGAAAAGAAAAGATTTGGAAAAGACTGTTTTGGAGTGAAGTTTGGGAGAGATGTGTCCCTCCTGACAAGGTTATGTCAACTCAGTGATGTCTCTTCTCTCCCAATATGCACAGAATAATGAACGAATGGTATGAACTATGACATAAGTTCATGTCACACTGCTACAATTCCGACCACGATGCCTCTACGAATGCTACGAAATGCTTTCATAGTGGGATCGTGGCCTTAATGTTACAATGGGTGCGATTATCACGAAGCCTCTACAAAGTGTCTAGGAACTCTGCAGGAAGTCATTCGGAAAGCAATAGGATGCCATCACGAACACTATGAAGCTATTACGATTAATAACGATTTGTGTAGGCCTACATTCAGGATCTTGGTCAGACGTGTTCCCGCCAAAACGGATTCCCCTCACGTCACTTCATGCAGGTGTCGTGCATCTTCGTGTTGACTTCCTGTATGCTTCGTGCAAGCGTCGTGTTCACATCCTACATTAAAATGTGCTGGGTCACGATGCCTATACAAAGTTTTGTGGATGCCTATACGAAGTTTTGTGATTTTCGTAGTCTTCGTGGCATGATGTCCTCAAGATCAACAAAAAGTCCCACAATCAACACGAAGCCTGTAGGAAGGCATTACGATCATCACAAAATTTTTAGGACTGAACACGAAATTTTTGAATTTGAAACCGGTTTCAAATTCTCACCAATCGTGAGAGGTATAGGAGACATGAAAAACAAGAAGCCTGTAGGAAGGCATTACGATTCATCATGAAGCCTGAACTCTTGTGACAAGTGTCTGCTTTTGCTGGAGCGAGTCGTATATTTTTTTATGTCCAGCTTAAAATTCTTATCATCTCAGTCATTGCCCCCTTTTTAAATTTCTAGATACTCCAGAACAATCAAAATATAAAGGCAGCAAAGAAAGTGGAGACAGTCCTCCACAGGATCACTCTTGGTCTCCTCGAGAATAAAGAATTACCCATCGAGACACAGATGGTATTCGTGCATGGACTTGTCAGTGAGACAATGCCACTTGTCACCTCAGGTGAAAAGTAAGTGATCATTTTATACCATTTGTATTTTTATCTCCCCGCTTTTCGAAAAAAGTAGGGAGGTATTGTTTTACCCTCTGCCGTCAGAATGTCCGGCTGTCTGGCCATCCATCCGAAAGTGATAACTTCTCCTAGATCATTCAACGGAGGAGTTTGAAACTTTGGTATATATTAGGTACTCATCCACTAATGTGCACAACACTCTTGGAATTTCAATCCAACCCCCTGTCTTTCCACCAGGGGGCGATATATGAAAAACACATGTATTGTCATTACTCCTTAACTACTGTAAAGCAAGATAATTTCGCGGCTGGAAATGTTCGCGAATCAAGAATTATAGACATATTTGCGGCAGGATATTTTCGCGAGTCTCTGCCATTTTTCACAGTTTTTTTTTCACGGTCTATATTTATCACTTGCATGTAGTTATATTCGCGACAGGAAATTTTCGCGACTCATACACTCTCGCGAAATTCGCGAAAATTTCCTGCACGCGAAATTTTCCTGCTTTACAGTAATTGTGATAAAGTGCCGAAAGGGGCTGTTCATTTTCATCACTTGAGGAATCTGAGTTGTGATCCTTGGGAAAACCGAAAGAGCTATGCACTTGCAAATTGCAGGGATTATTTGTTGTGCTGTACAGAATAATTGCAGCAATTTGCAGCTTCATAGCTTTCTCCATTTTCTCAAGGATCACAAGTCAGATTCCTCAGTTGATGAAAATGAACAGCCCCTTTTGTGTGATGGTCTCTCTCTAACAGTGTATCTGTAACATCCTAATAATACCCGGTATATCACATAGATTGTGACCTTGACCTACTTTTCAAAGTCAGGAATCAAACTTCAAAAAGACAGCATTGTGATATAACTTTGTAATTATTGCCTACATTTCATCGGAGGAACTTGAACTGGAAATCTGGAATGTGTTAGTTACTCAACCACTAATGTGGCACCCATGTACTAATGTGTACTAAAACCCTGGGAATTTCGATCCAGCTCTGCATCTTTCCACCAGGGGGTGAAATGTGAAAAACATTTATGGTCATTACTCCTAAAGTACTCATGATAAAGCGACAAAATTTTCTGTGCTGTTTATTTGTAACCACTTAGTAAAACATCATTCGGCTTTTGACCTTGACCTACTTTGAAGGTCACAGGGGGCGAACATTCCTCAAAACCACAAGAAACATGGGAAAAACACGTCTGTAAACTACTTGTGATGAAATGACAAAATTGTGAGTGGTGTATCTTTAAATTGTGACTACTTCTTAAGCTATCACATGAGTTTTGACCTTGACCTACTTTTCAACGTCAGGTGTCAACTTTACAAAGACAGGCTATTGCCTAAAATTCATCAGAGAAACGTGAACCTGAAACTTTGGTATGTTTAGGTACTCGACTACTAATGTGCACAATATAAAAATGGTGCCCGTCGTGTCGGGCGGTAGAGCGAAATGTCACCCCGAGAATGGCGCAGAGGGCAACATTGCTTTCGAGGGGT
>NMRB01004850.1:4159-22340 GCA_002633025.1 Notospermus geniculatus
GACGAGTCGACAGCGTTGGGCCAGTCAACTTCAAAACACCCCTACCGCATCGAGATTTGCCGCACATGTGCGCCTAGCTTAAGGGCTGATTCATACTCGCTTGCGGACCGTCAAGCGCATGAAACTGATCGCAGGTTTCCACGACGTGAATGTGCACACGCAGTGAAATTGATCATAGTCGGCGCAAAATCCGGACGGAGTATGAATCAGCCTTAAGGCTGCTTTTCCACGAACCAACGTATTTCCCATTAGCTGTTTCACCCGCACCCGCTCCCGCCACCGAAACCGCGTCCGCCAACGTCTCGTGGAAAAGCAGCTTAAAGGCTTGTTTCCACTACAACGGATTCGGCTGCGGTTTGCGGAATCCGCACAAATAAGAATCAAGAATGAAATTATCACTTTTTATTATCGACACGTTCGTCCTGATTTACATGGTGAACAAAAACATATTTCGTCCGTTGGTTTCTCACGATGAAAGGTACAGCTAAGGACCCGCTCAGTTTACTCTTGCGGCTTCCCTGCTTTTTTCCTGTGAAAACGCTGTCAACGACAACCTGTTGGTATTGAACACATCTTTTCCTTCTTTGCTCCTGCTACTCGCCGCCTTACAACAGGCCTTGCTATCCAAAACCGTTTTAGATACACCGATTGACACGTCTTTGTGGCAGCACTCTGGAAGACGAATGATCGAATGGTCATATTGTTGTGAGATTAAAAAAGGAAGTGGTTATTTGGCAAGGAAGTGGTTATTTGGCAAGCAAAATGCTTGCCGAATACAGAAATTGGTCAAGAGCACCCGCCATTTTGGTTCCCGAAGCTACCGCTAGAGAGTGCTGTCAAATGGTAGCTTCGGTAACGGCCGCCATTTTGGCCGGCAGAAAACTGACGGCGCGACGTCATTGCCGCGAAAACTGGATCACATGATCATCGTCCGTTACTCAAAAATACCAAAATATGCCTCTATGTTGCTAGAAACTTCCCTTCCAACAAGGTTTAAAGCATAACTTTGTGTGTTTCTGTGGATGTAAAGAGTAAAAATGAAGCAAAATTCAATGTATGGTACCTTGGAATGGTGAAGCCAGAAAGGTATCAAGAAACGAAATTTTGGCCATAAAATGAAAACCCCCTCCCCCCTAGATGAAAAAATTTCATCTTTTAGGCTTCAAATTTATTTTGAGAAGGTCCCTATTTGGGGCAAGGAAGTGGTTATTTGGCAAGCAAAATGCTTGCCGAATACAGAAATTGGTCGCAGAGCACTCGCCAATCAGATTCACGAACGCGATAGACACGACAGGTGTGAAAGGAATCCAAGTCCCCCTGGAATCGAAGTCCGGACTTATTGTTCAGCGAGGGGTTAGAATATATGGCTAGAGAGACCATGACCATTCGAATATAACCTCACAGTAGCGGGCTATTGTTTGGTGGATCTTCATTCCTATAGGACGCTGATTCCTGCCACACCCTCGGTCCTAACATACATGTAGTTAGTTCTTGTAGTTAGTTACATGTAATCAGAAGTCCGATGTAAAATTGTTAGGACCGGGTACCAGTCTAAAAATCCAGTTTCGACGGCGAGTTGATTCGTATTCTACCGGTATTTTTTACTAAGGGAGTAAGAAATGGAGTAAGGGAGTAAGTGGAAGTTATATAAGAGGTGGGAAAAATTCGCGCAAAATTCCAAAATTTCCCACTTCTTATTTTCCACTTTTATTTCTTACTCCGTTGTAGGCTGCTATAATTGTACAATCGTGCATTGAAGGTGAATGGCTATTTACAAAATTCGTGTCGTCAGTGCATTGGACTCACGTTTTGAAAGCGAGGCTGAAAGTTACGAAGGCCCGTATGTGCGCGAGGTAGCCTATTGGTTGACTTGACGGTAATAGCCTAATTAACCACCAGGTGTACTTACGAACAACTGAAGGACAGATGATCGCGTTACAATATATCAAATCGAAGACCGCCTGGCAGTTGTCGCGACAAATCGCCTGACATCAACATTGAAAAGTCTTGCATTGAAGTAAGGATTCAATCCAATTTTGACAAGTCTTTCAGTGTTGTAGTGATATCTTCCACGTGGGAACTGCTGTGGGAAAGATAATGCTTCAACATCTTTGATCTTCAATATTGAAATAGGACGATTGCCTTCAGCAGGTGCAACGCAGTACCTCTTGTGCAATGTCAACTGGCTGTAAACATGTGTCCAGGGGCATCATGTAGTTGTTTTGTGTTGGAGCTGGTTCTTCTGGGCTGTTATCAACAGTTTCTTGACAGACAGAATCATGTTGGCTAGTAGTGGGACTTATTTCAGAAAATGTAGCTTGAACATGTTGAACCTTGTCAGAGTCCATGAGGTCTGGTAGAAGATTTTCATCCAAGGAGTGTGCTGGAGTTACTGATGACTGAGAACCATCTTCTGGCAAGTCCATATTTTCAGTGTGAGTGCTGTCACCAGTATCGCCAGTTAATACTTCAATACCATTGGAATGGCTAGCTCTATCACAGTTGTTCTGTTGTTCATTATTCTCATCAGACTGATGACTGTCTGAGATGACATCTTCATTTGACGGGTAATTCTCACTTGTCCAGGTGTCATTGATATGCACATGTTGATATAAATCATTGGTTGCCACAAGATATCGAAGAGCTGCCTGGAGTTTATTTGGCCGTACCAACTGGTAAGAGACATACCCTCTGTATTCCAATTTCCTTTTCAATTTTACTTGGATGAAAGCAGATTCATTCATTTGCCTTGGAAGCGTTTCAATGGTGTTACTAACATTTGAAGGCACACAAATGACTGGTCCAGTTACACCCTTCTGACCACCTCTTGGAAGAGAGAACATTTTGGCAAATGGAATATGCAAGGCAAGAAGCTGTCTTTCTAAGAAATTTAGGCCCTGTAATTCTTTTGGGATGTCATCTAGTTGCATTCCATTTATTATAGCCAATGTTGGAACTTTACCATTTTTCAATGAATTATGGCAGGCATGGCATATCCACTCTTTCATGCATCTCTTACATGTACTCTTTGACACTTCAGATGTTGAAGATTCACTGAGTGAACCACATTGACAAGATTCATGCACAAATGTTCCAGTCAGACACATGTTGGCATTTGCCTCTTTTGCAAGTGTAGAACAGTAGGCAGTTCTGTTGCATGCAACAACTTGATTTAAAACAAGTATGCGATGGCAGACAGTGCAAACATATTCTGGGCCATTCTTGACTGCTGCTTGAAACTTTTCAATTGCCTCATCAACTGTTGGTGTTTTCAAATTTCCATCATGGGTCCTTTTTCTGTACTTGGAATGGAGTTCTTGGTTTGAATCACTGTTGGAGTGTTTGGTTTTGAGCACATTTTGTTCTTTTTCTTTTGGAGTTTCCTTTGCCTTGGTCTCCTTTTTCTTGTAACTGTTATCAGAATGGTATCTTTTCTTCATTGTCTGTTTTTGCTTTTCTTTGAAAATGGCATCACAATGATATTTTGTCTTTTGTCCCATCTTCACTGCTTGCTTCTTTCTTTCTTTGCAAGTGGCATCAGAATGATACACTGACTTCTGCCTTGTCTTCGCTGCTCGCTTCTTGTTTTCTTTGCAAGTGGCATCAGAATGATACACTGTCTTCTGTCTTGTCTTCACTGCTTGTTTCCTGTTTTCTTTGTAAGTGGCATCAGAATTATACATGGTCTTCTGTCTTGTCTTCACTGCTTGCTTCTTGTTTTCTTTGTAAGTGGCATCACAGTGATATCTTGTCTTTCCTGTCCGCTTTGCCTTTTCCTTTGTCTTTTCCTTATAATTGGCATCAGAGTGATATTTCGACTTTTGTGCCAGCTTTTTCTTTTCTCTGAAAATCGCATCACACTGGTATTTTGTTTTAGTAGCTTCATTTCTGAGTTTTGAATGCTGATGATCTGGCTTCGTTGTTGATAGCAGAGCCTTGGTCTGTTTGGTTTCTTGATCTTTGAAATATGTTTTTATGAGATCGTTTGTTTGATCATTTTCCTGGGGATTCATGTTCGGTGTATGAATGGTGACGGGAACAATGTTGAATTCAGAGGACAGATTTCCCATGTATAAGGAATGAATATGATGTACAACATCCTGCAAGTTGCTAAATGCCAAAATGACAGCTGTACCATTTTCAATAACCTGACCTTGTGCACTACGACTATGGGAGTCAAATAGCATGTATCGTTGTGAATGCTTAAAAACAGAGACTGTGAAACCACAAGCTATCAGCAGACACCCAGCATACAAATTGGAGTTCAGTACTTTTACAAGTGCTGAGAGTAAACAATGGGATACCATATCATCACCAGTATCATGTGTTTGACTCAGTGTGCCATATAAGACAGGGCCAAATGCAGCTTTAACTGATACACGCAGTGGATGAATTGATACAGCCAAGGGAAGTTCTGTGTATTCTAGATAATCATGCTGATGTGGAATTGCTCGATACATGTCATCTCCAAGAAAAAGCATACTGTCAATATCATTTCCACAGAGCTGTGTGTTACCGTTTGCATTTGCATACAGTATTGCAACATAGGCCATGGCTGTGCATTGCTTTCCAGCAGAGTCTTCTGAGAAGAACTGAGAACCTTGGTGGAAAGATCCCTGTATCTGAAGGCATGGAGCACTGGTCAGTGTGCCAGAGGATAATGCTGACAATGAATCAGAATGTCCAGAATGTACAATATCAGGGATACCTGCGCCATCATTTAAAGCACCAGTTTGTTGGGGAGCACATTTTCTCTTTGTATATGCAATTTGTTGACCTCGACGCAGAGTTTTGGCACTTCTCCTTTTTGCACGCATATTTGTACTTGTTCAAACAAACAGACAGATGAATTTGAGGTAGAAATGTATGTAAAACAATTGATCTGGTGAGGAATTGAGACAGGTGGTCTGCCAAATATGAGCCGAGATAATTGCGCTGGTGAATATATGAGCTGAGATAATTGATCTGGTAAATATAAGCTGAGACAATTGGTCTGGTGAATAGGAGCTGAGATAATTGTTCTGTTCTTGTGAATATGAGCTGAGATAATTGTTCTGGTGAATATGAGCTGAAACAATTGGTCTGGTGAATAGGAGCTGAGATACTGTTCTGGTGAATATGAGCTGAGATAATTGTTCTGGTGAATATGAGCTGAAACAATTGGTCTGGTGAATAGGAGCTGAGATACTGTTCTGGTAATATCATTTCCACAGAGCTGTGTGTTACCGTTTGCATTTGCATACAGTATTGCAACATAGGCCATGGCTGTGCATTGCTTTCCAGCAGAGTCTTCTGAAAAGAACTGAGAACCTTGGTGAAAAGATCCTTGTATCTGAAGGCATGGAGCACTGGTCAGTGTGCCAGGGGATAATGCTGACAATGAATCAGAATGTCCAGAATGTACAATAGCAGGGATACCTGCGCCATCATTTAAAACACCAGTTTGCTGGGGAGCACATTTTCTCTTTGTATATGCAATTTGTTGTCCTCGACGCAGAGTTTTGGCACTTCTCCTTTTTGTACGCATATTTGTATTTGTTCAAACAAACAGACAGATGAATTTGAGATAGAAATGTATGGTAAAACAATTGATCTGGTGAGGAATTGAGATAGGTGGTCTGCCAAATATGAGCCGAGATAATTGCGCTGGTGAATATGAGCTGAGATAACCGGTCTAGTGAATATGAGCCAAGATAATTGGTCTGGTGAATATGAGGTGAGACGATTGTTCTGGTGAATATGAGGTGAGACGATTGTTCTGGTGAATATGAGGTGAGACGATTGTTCTGGTGAATATGAGGTGAGACGATTGTTCTGGTGAATATGAGGTGAGACGATTGTTCTGGTGAATATGAGGTGAGATGATTGTTCTGGTGAATATGAGGCTGATATGAGATGAGATTGATATAAGATGAGGTTGATATGAGATGAGACTGATATGAGATGAAACTGATATGAGATTGATATGAGATGAGATTGATATGAGCTGAGGTTAATATAAGATGAGATTGATATGAGCTGAGATTGATATGAGATGAGATTGATATGAGATGAGATTGGTATGAGCTGAGATTGATATGAGATGAGATTGATATAAGATGAGATTGATATGAGCTGAGGTTAATACAAGATGAGATTGATATGAGCTGAGATTGATATGAGATGAGATTGATATGAGATGAGATTGATATGAGCTGAGATTGATATGAGATGAGATTGATATGAGCTGAGGTTAATATGAGACGAGATTGATATGAGATGAGATTGATACGAGATGGTGTGAGGTTGATATCAGTCAAGTTCTACCTGAAAAAGAAAGAAAGGAAAATGTTACTCAAAGTGCAGATTACACGCTGGCATGAGGAATCATTGTCGCAAACTGTCAGGCCTTCTGATTTGAGGCGAGCGAAAAAGTGCATGCGCCTTGCAAACAATAGGATTTGTGTTGTTTGCAAGGCGCATGCACTTTTTCGCTCACCTTAAATCAGAAGGCCTGTCTGTGCTGAACCCACTGACTTTCTCTCATGTAAATTACCGGTATATTTTGGAGCCAGTACCAAACAGCACCGTAGCACAAAGACAACTGATGTTGACACAGGGCACACTGAATTCACTCACTACTCACTACATGTAGATTTAATTGAGAGTAAGAGCATAAAGAACAGCAAATGAGAACACCACGTGCTTTGGCTATTGTGAAATCTATTGCCATTCGTGTGATGTATACATACCTTGTGATGTCGTTTTTGATGAATGAGTCTATACTACTGATATCTGAAAAACAAAGATGATGGCACATTGACAGCAAAACATCCAGTGCATTTCTTTTACTAAAGGAAGACTCCATTCATTATGTAAAATTTGGAAATATCATTAAATACATTCAAATTCAATGACATTGATGTCTGCAACATGTCGTATTTTTTAAAGCCACAAACTCATCGTAAGTATTTTTTTTGCATCTCAAGTGGACCACTGCACAGTACACGTGATGTCATACGTGCTTGATGCATATTTTATGAAGGTACAATGAACAGGCCTAGGCAGTCACAGTATATATGTAGCTCATTGACTACAATAAAAGTCACCGTGACCTATTGACCTAGCGTTGACATCACAACTCACATTTGACTCATGGCAATAGACAATGAAATGGTCCATGGACCATGTTCTCACTCGTTTGGACATAACAGTGTAATGACAGAGAGAAGTACATCTCAGTTATGAGCAATCTGGGTCAAGTCATTCCCAATTGCAGGACGTCAATGATTGTTGGGTTATGCCACCTGGCGGCCATATTGGATGTCCGATCGGGCAAAACTTCACATGCACATAAAGGTCATCTAGAGGGAGCCACATAGCACATTTGAGCGCTCTGGGTCAAGTTGTTCCTGAGTTATAGCACATTTCATGATTTTTGGGTTATGCTACCTGGCGGCCATATTGGAAGTTTAATCAGGCCGAAATTTGATGTGCTTGTAAAGGTCACCAAGAGAGAGGTAAATATCAAGTTTGAGCACTCTGGGTCAAGCCGTTCCTGAGTTATAGCACTTGCTCGATTTTCAGGTTACGCCACCTGGCGGCCATATTGGATGTCCGATCGGACCGAAACTCGGTACTTTTGAAGGTACCCCTCTAATACACGTTTATGCAAAATATGAAGTCGCTCGGTGAAATAATGAAGAACTGTGGCAGGTTCGTTACTTTTGTCGAACTTTGACCTCTGTGACCTTGAAAAGTAGGTCAAATCAAAAACCCGTTATATATGTTATGTATCCTAATTAGATACACCTATGATAAAAATTTGGAGACGATCCAGTCATTAGTTCAGGAGTTATTGTACTTTATGTGTTTTTGGTTTTGGCCACCTGGAGGCCAAGCCAAGAATCGAATCGGACCGAAACTTGGTGTCATAGGTCATCTGACCTAGGGGTATATATGTACCAAGTTCCAGATCAATAGCTCCAGCGGTTACAAAACGTACCCTTCTAACGGAACACGACGGACGACGACAACGGACACCGCAGGACGATAAAAGCTCACGAGGTAAAAAATTCAAGTTTTAATATCCCGGTACCGTACACAGGTACAATGAATGCAATCTCCCTCATTAATGTGAATTAGGTTTTTGTCAATCAACATTGCCTTACGAAAATAGGCCGACACACAATTTCCTGACAGCAGCAGCGTGAAACAAATAGGCCGACATCTGGTCAGGGGATCCCCCCCCCCACTGTTAATGCAAGTGACGCTGCAAGACTCGTGATTTGCATGATTTGGCATATCAAGTAGGCCTAGCCTAGCTCGGCCCTTCTTACCTTACCTTGAAATAAATCATCAACTCAAACCAAGGCCTAGGGCCTAGGCCAACTACTAGTACTACTACAGGTAGTGGCCTACCCATTATATTCAGACTGATGCTTTGCCCAAAGTAACCAAAGCACATGATCACGACTGTTACGAGTAATGCATTTCAACGCAATGATTTAACTGGGTCAACTTGACGTGCCATCTTACGGTGTTCCTAACGGCGCAACGTCATTCGCCAGTTCACCACGATCACGCATCTGTTCACGTGGACAGCTTGTGGAAGCAGCCAGCTGACCAATCATCGGGCTCCGATACTTGCTGACCTGGGAACCCTGATTACTAATTCATTTTTGCACATTCTGAACCAATCAGAGCTTGAGATGATTCATTATGATCATATCTAACGGCATACATTCATGATTTTTCGTGAACGGCGGTGGTTTTAACGCCGATGGGCCTGAAAGTGAGGGTGTCATTTTCCCGCCAAAATTAGTGCGCCGTGGCGACCAACGTGACCAAAACACTCAGTTTTATCCATAGCATGCGAGTTTGATCAACAAAATCGAGTGTAAGTATGTAGAGCAAAGCAAATAATCGATCACCGTTACACATATACTTTGAAAAAACGTCGATAAGACATCGAAATCTTTGTTCCAGAGTCGCAAATTGCACTGTTTGCATAAATTAGCACAATCCAAGATGGCGGCACATGAAATGTGGAACGGCTCGAACGGCCAGATCGATGATTCAATCGTGTCTAACTCACCTTGTATGTTGCCGTGGACGATGTTAATGATTAAAATGTTGTGTGAAATCATATAAATGATACCAGAATGTATGTGTGAGTGCGTCTTACATCTAATATTGGCCAGTTTTGTGCCCGGGTCCGACTTCAAAAAATGCGATCTGTGTTTTCTCAGAGCTGCGACGCCGTGACCTACATCCACGCAGATGAGTTAAATTGATACATTTTGATACATTCGTAAGAATGCGTGGCCGTAACAGTCGTGTGATATAGAAAGTTGAGACTAGGGCCTATGCTGCTGTGCTCCTCCAAAAAATGCTGTGTCCCCCTATTATCATGATTATTACTAAAAGTCAAAGACAGTCCGCTCTCTGCAGACGCATGGGCCTAGCATGCTGAAACAATGCCTTTTATTCTTCCCAAATGATTGCGTGCTCTTCTTAGCAAAATGCTAGGGCCTAGGCCTAATAAAGCCTAGAGGAAAGGGACTTAACATCATCAACCATCCATGTCAACAGTGCACGCTGCCATGCACAGCAGCCACATCACATGTCATCTGGTCATGCATGCATGCGATGCATGCATGGATATGGCGAGAGTGTGTGTGTAGGCTTAGGCGCCTTATCAGCGGCGCCTGATCTCATCTACGATCGAGGTTACTAGGCCTACCGGTACCGTCATTGATTACAGATCACTAGGCTAACATCAGCTGAACACTAGGCAAACAAAATATCAAACTACAAATTCATTAGTTTATTGATCAACGCAATCTTTATCATGAAATGTCACAATACATCAACCTGTCAACGCACATGGCATAGTATTTACTCGATGCGCATGCGTCATCTCGCTGATTCTCGAAATCTCGTCAGATAAAATGATAAAACTAAACGCCCAATTTTACAAAGATGTGTTGAAAATGCTTCGAAAAAAGCGAAGTAAACACTTACAAAGGGCAAATTGCTACCTTAGCGACAATATTTTGAGAAGTTGACATAATGACAATGGTTCGCGCGCCACCTATCCATCCCCATTCCTCCGATCAATCTCGTACCGCAGAGTTATTAACGTTCGTGCATTCTCTGCCGCATTCGTGACACTTCGGGTCTTTCCGTCAGTTTCGAGCTCTCAGTTGAGAATGTCTCTGCCATTGGCCACAGGCTCGGAATCCAAGATGGCCGTCGCCTTGGCAGAGATGAGAATAATCCAAAAACGGGGAAGAAAATCGCCTCAAAGTCATTAAAAAGGTAAGTTTTTTAAAAATATCTAACCTTTCAGAGCTGGAGAAAATAATGGTCTACATGATGGGACTGCTTGATTTTGAGGTCATTGAGCAGTTTTCTTGCAATCGTGTGTTAATTGAGTGTGGAAGAAAGAAAGAAAGAAAGAAGGAAGGAAATAAAAATTTCCTACCTACCCAGTGATATCAAGATGGTCCCTACATTGATATGTAGGGACCATAATAATCACTGGGGCCTAAAGGGCTGACGAATATCTCAAAATGATTTCGTCCGAGAACTTGATTTCGCAGATCCCAGACTCGGTGACCACACTGTGCTCTTGCATAGAATCAACTTCAAAATCCACGTCCCAAGCTATTTCAAAAGCTACCACCCCCATGTATATGTCTAACTACTGTAGCCCAAACCTCGACCTCCGTCTTCTCGAGTTCTTCTCCATGGACCTGGACCTCGACCGTGAAGAGCGATGTTTCTTCCTGTGTCGTTCGCGATCTTTAGAATGCGACCTACATGGCAGAGATTTGGGAAAGGCAGAATATACCGGACTCTTCAAAAATACATTCATCAAAATGTCATAAACATGCCATGCATATACGAACCGGTACATTTAGCAAGAATTAATCAATAGTCTAACTTGGACATGACGCCCTCCCAAAGAGGGTGAGTAAAGCCTAGTTCATACTTCGACAAACGACCATCGCCGGCGACTGACGTGCGATCTTGCGTTCGACGCCGACGCTGTCGCGTGATTTGGTCGGCGTCCGATCACGAGATTGTAATTACTTGAATCATTTCATAATGCATCGCCGTCTCTGAAGTATGCTGGAATATGACTCAACTCCACCAAGTCGGCGTTCAGATTCTGATCACACGTCGGATGCCGATGGTCGTGCGTCGAAGTATGAACTAGGCTGAAGTCACAGAAAGCATGACCCCTTAGCTTCAGTCAACCTTCAGGTGTTAATTGTGACGACAATAATGTCAATGAACTTCATATCTCTTTGATTGAATTGTAGTTATGATTAACTATAGTTATGATTAACTATAAATGCAGTGACAGTGCATTTCATTTGTTACCCGGTTACCGTTACCTTGACCGTGAATAACTCCTCTTCTTCCCTCTGTATGACCTTGACCTTGATGAAGAACTACGAGAGGAGCGTGACCATGAAGACGACCGCGATCTTGACCTTGACCTTGAAGACGATGATGACCTTGATGATGATGATGATGATGATGAAGATGAGCGACCTTTTTCTTTTGACCTTGACCGTGACCGACTGTCTTTTTTGCTTTTTTGACCATCCTGTTTTTTGTGAGATTCCTCATCTACTTCATCATCACTAAGCATGTACTTGGATAAATCTACATCATCATCATCCTGAAAATGAAAAAATAATTAAACTTTCAGCGGTTTTTAATTTCTGTGACATACCGGTAGTTCTTCCCTAGATTTCAAATTCATGAAGTTTGTGATGTCAAGAATGCCATTTTGAAGCCTTTGGTACATAACAAGTGTTATAGTGCAACGGCAAAGTTGTTGAGTTTCTCATAGAGAATTGAGATGGGTTGTTGAAAACTCGGACGTTATCTTTAACATCTGAATACAAAGTCTGGTTCGAGTGGCAGGGCCAGAGCTACCCACTAGCAAATCCACAAACACTGCCTTCATCTAGTGTTCTGCTAACATTGGGAGCGCGGTGGCATAACGGTTAGGGCTGTGGACTCGTGATCGGAAGGTCGCGGGTTCGATCCCCGGCCGTGCCACTCTGTAACTCTCAACTGGCCTGAAATGTCCATCGTGTGCGCTATATTGTGGCTGCCCTTTGGTTTCTACAGAAAGGTTTCTGAATCATAGGCTGGGGCAATAATGTGTGAAGTGCTTAGAGAGCGTAATACGCTATGAAGAGCTATATAAGAACTCACCATTATTATTATTATTATTAACATTGGATCCAAAATTGCATTAGTGACAGAGACGCAGCAAGCCCATGTTTTGCCAGAAGTTGATGCATGAGCTCTGGCCCAGTGATCGGGCAAATACCGAAGTAGTTACTGGGCTCAGAAGTCCCATTCTTGAATGGGAAAGTAAGTGAGTAAGTAGTGAACCTCTGTGTCACATTTTATCCACTGACTTTGCCATGGGAATATTAAATACTCCCACTTCGCCTGACAGATTTAATTTAGGTATTTTTACTGGAGACAGGAAACCCAACACTCTGAAATCTATCTTACATCTTCTTCATCCTCTTCAGCATCACTTTCAGCCTCCTCCGCAGCAACAGGTTCAGATGGTTTTGTTGGTAATTGGCGATGTTTCTTCTTCTTTCTCCCAAACTGGATAGATAGGAAGGAAAATGATTTACTGGCCCGGCAACACTTTTTGGACCAACTTCACATTATGGACATGAACTGTTTGACGACATCAGGCGCGGATTTAGGGGGACACACGCCCCCTCCCCTTAATTTCGCAGACCAGAGTTTTTCCAGTAAGTGAATTTTAGCTCCTACATTTACGTCGACAGTTTCCGGCGGGATCCTAAAAAGCTAGTAGTTTGGCGCCACTGGTTTTATGCGATTCAGAAGGCTGTTTTCCAAGCACCGACGGGACCTAGATTTGCATTCCGAAATGCCGGGAAATCGCATTTCAGGGCTTCTAGATTTCAAAATTTTCTGGCGGCGGCCCCCCAGACCCCCCGCTAAAGACGCGCCTGTGGCACGAAGCCGGCGCCGATATCTGCGTCCCCCCTTTCATCAAATCCTGGATCCACCCCTGGACATTGAAAAGGTGAAGAGGAGGAAACTTAAACAAACCTCATCATATTCATCGTCTGAATCATTCCGATCCTTATATTCAACAATCTCATCTCTCTCCATGTAACCGCCACCATAACCTGCAATAACACGAATTGACACATTTGAATCGAAAATGTGATTCTACATGTACTCCGCTGAGATCTTCCATGTTCCCATATCTGATTCTTAAAAACGTCATGACTGAAGGCATTTTGATCAAATTGGCTGAAGCAAAGTTTACACCACAATTACCAGTTCTTTCCTCAACTTTGCCATATTTTGGACTGTTACACATGTTACATGTCGCACGCCGGGCCCAGTTGACATTTCCGCACCTGCAAGCAAGATGTATACATTAGAATACATTTTTTTACTTTATTTAGACCGTAAGCACTTTGTCATGTTTGTGGCTTGTAAATTCAGTAAAAGAAAGAAAGAAAGAAGGAAGGAAATAAAAATTTCCTACCTACCCAGTGATATCAAGATGGTCCCTACATTGATATGTAGGGACCATAATTATAATGTGTAGTCCACAGGGCATTCGAAACGAAGAGGGAAGGGAATTTTCCCACAATCCCTTCAACTTCCTTCCTGTTTTGAACTCAGGTGAAAATAATGCGGGAATTTCAAATAGACATCCTGCGAAAGTCGGCCATGACAGGTCAGAAGGGGTAAACAAACTTTGGGCTAAGTGATTGTACAGACGGTAAGCACAGGAACCAACCGTACAGATGCACTAGGCCTGATGTTTACTCCTTCTGACCTGTCATGGCCGACTTTCCAGGGTGTCTATTGCTTCCTTCCGGCGGAGCTACAAAATGTAAGTTCCATGCAGAGAGAGGCAGGGAGCTGGAAAATGGTGTACCATCATCCCAACATTTCAGTACGAAACGCTGGTCTTTGCTGGTGTACCGGTGTAGTTGTTTGAGGAGATAATAGGCCAAATACGGGGCCAATGAACTGGACACTGAGGTGTTTTTACGGGAGAAATAACTAAGAAGAACACACGGGTAACAGTCGATTAAGTTTAATAACATCGTCATGTTGCTCTCCTTGAAAGCTCGCCCCGTCGGTGAATCGTCATGGAGGTTCATACATGTTCATGTACGTGTCAATGTACAGTACACGCAGGTCGAAAATTTCCTACTTCTTCGTTTCACCATTCAGGGTCGAACCTGCGTCGTGTCTCTGGGAAATTAGCTGAATTTCTTCATTTTCGCCACTATTTCACCGTTGCTGAGACACTCTCCGAAATAGCAGAACTGAAAGACAGATCAGAGGAAATATTAAATGAAGTGAAATCCACTTTGATCGGCGGGTAGCTCTGCCAGGGATACTTACTGAACAGTGTACATGTATTGACAGAGTGCTGCTAACTGAAGCTCCATGACAAACAGGTTATCATATACATGTACGAGTAAGGACAAAGTCGGGAAACGCTTTGGTGTACCTACTCCTAGTAAGGACACTAAAGTCAGGAAACGGTAAGGTGTACCTACCCCTTTGGAACATTTGGCACCGAGGACAAGAGGGGTGCCGTCAAAAACCTTCATGGGAGAAAATCGCCCGCGCTTGGGTGGCGATTGAAGATAGCATTCACCCCGAGAAAACACACAGTCCTGAAATAGTTGAGGTGAAAAAAATGAGAAAAAAATTACCCCTTTCCGAACAAGCGTGGTTTGATTCACCACAATCCACTAGAGAGTTTTCACAAAGCCTCTGAAACGCCAAGACAACGTCTATATTTTGTTCGGTGCCCTCTTCGGGCAACGAAGAATGGGGTTTGGCGTTCGCGTCGGTCTTTCGGGGGCAGTTCGAAAACTCAACTTTGTAGTCATCCGTCCGAATACCGGGAACAACTTGAATGAAGCAAGAAGAGTAAACCCACCTTTACTTTTTCCGGCTTCTTATAATGGACAATCCACGATGCAGTTCTTGCTTCTGAATCTTTAAATTCCTCGCATATCATTTTCCGCGTGAGTTTCACGTTATTACCGATCAGGTCCGAGGGATTTGGTAGAAGTGGCGACTTCGCCGGTTCGTCCATACAGCTGCTTAGGTCAGAACTGAAAAGATAAACTGACCTCTGCCCCAACTTTGCATATTTCAGTGGCCCACAACGGCAGCGGCCATTACGTCGTCAGTGATTGGACAACTGAAACCGAGGCCCCGAACATTCAAAATTAAAAGGAATTGTTTTGGCAGTCGACCGGAAGTAACTCGCAACATAATCAAAGAGGGCGGAATCAAGAAGCCCTTTGTAGAATTTTGGTTGCATCCTTGGTTGCAGCTCCCGGTGTAACAGCAAAGAATGTCCCCCTATTAAAGTGTCCACTTATTGCTGCACGACGGATTAAGGGATATAGGGGTAAACCAATCGCCAGAGATTAGAATGTAGCAATAGGATCTTTTGTTCCTAGGAGGGTTTATTTTCCCCTTTCACCCCTACCCCGGCATCCTTCTTACCCAAACACGGTCTGGAATTTCCTCCTGCTGCAGGTCGACCACGTGTCCGCACCAGCGGCCATGATGCTCTTCTGGCTGCTTCCTTTACAGCGCATGTCATCATACGGGTATTCGCCCTTGGCTGCCTTCTGCCGGGCCTCCATTTTTCGACGGAGCTTGCCCTGGAGTAGTCGACCCTCATCAATCAATCCAACGCTACAAAGATAACGGGGATAACAATAGCCAGGTTTAGCACCTTTCCGACTCCGACTTCAACTACGAGAATGAATTGCAGTCCGCTGTAGACGATTAGATACACGTTTGCAAATCGTAAAATGCCATAACTTTCTGGCAAAATAATTTTGACTCGTAATCGGACGTGCACATAAATCGCAAAATATTACAGTCGTGTTTCAAGTCGTAACGACTAGGATTACGACTTCAATATTCATTATTTATCCGCACTTCCGATTTATAAGACCAAATTTTTCCGCCTTCAATTTATGGTGTTTGACGAATTGAAAACGTCCATCAGATCGTTTTTATCAAGGATGTCCATAGCGGACTGCAATTCATTCTCTTAGGTAAAGTCGGAGTCGGAAAGGTGCTAAACCTCGCTATTGCTGACGAGTGTGGAAGGCAAAAGAACGTGTTAAAATTTTATTGGTTTTTTCGATGTTAAATCAACAAAAAGTGTCCCAACTAACTTACACATGTCCTATTTCGTGGGCCGTAAGTCTTTTGTAAGCAGTGTTGAGGGTGGGCACCTCTTTGACCACACCACAGCGAGACGCCTTCTTGCATATTCCTGCAGTGATGGAACGGCCTGTCGAGGTCAGTTTCACTCCTGCAGCTGACGCTCCTCCATCCCTAAAAAATTTTAAACACACTTTTTATTTTTCACTCCTCATTTTCCATTCAAAATCAAAATCAGAAAGTATAGGCATTTGTGAAGAGTTAAAGGAGCACGCTGACTGCCGACGTAGAGGGAGCCACCTAGCGGCAGTAAGACAGACTACAAAAATGCATTACAAAATGTACGTAGTAAATTGGGTCAATTCGCCGACAACGTAGTTAGTCCCTGGGTTGGAGAGTGGCGCGGCACGTGTAATGTACATACTTGACTATATACATTGTAACGTCCACGCCTGTGAGAGCAGTCTGCAGCGGAGACTTGCAGTATTCGTACACGTCACTCCACTGACTCTGCGGAAAAGAAGGGGACAGATGATCAAATTGCATACCGAAGATACTTTTTTATGTTAATCTTTTTAAAATCGGGAATGACGCAGGTGTGAGAAAGGAATGATAGCCCAAGGAATGCAAGCCCGAGTTCCAGAATCCGTCAGCTACTACTGTCAGATTATATTCGAATGGTCATGGTTCCTTGCTTCGTAGATTTTACAAAGTAGGCCTATACTTACCCAGGTTGACCGAGGAACAACACTGAAGTGAACGATTACAATCTTCACATTGACGTTGCCGATCGACTTGTCAGAAAAGGCAGTGTTCAACTGCAATATAAACACAAGAATAAAAAAATAGGCTGTACTGGCTGTTCAAGTGACCCTGACATCATAATACGTAACTGCGACATGTTATTTACCTGACTTGTGTGCACATTTCCAAGCTTGGCACTTTGCCCATGTTGAAGTTAGGGTGAATCATACTTTAATGCTTATCATGAAAGAAGCTCATGATAAGCATTAAAGTATGATTCACCCTAACTTCAACATGGGCAAAGTGCCAAGCTTGGAAATGTGCACATTACAAGTCAGTGGTAAATAATACACGTCCAGTTACCTAATGATGTTAGGGTCACTTGACCAGCCCATAGCAAACACTCCAAGATTGTGCTCAGTCAACTGGAAAATATATTGTAGTGTGTGGTTTGTGGTTTAAACACTGTATCACTTGTGGTGTCTGTTGCACAGGCCTGGCACTTTGCCCATGTTGAAGTTAGGGTGAATCATACTTTATGATGAAAGAAGCTATCGATCCCATGCCCACTCCAACCATTCACTCCATACAAGTAAATGGCTCCACTAAGAATTGAGTGATTTTCAATCAAAACAGGAGTGAAGCCACTCTATATTCTTAGTGGACCATTCACTCTTTGGAGTGAATTTCTAGAGTGGTCAAGAGTGAGTGGCCGGAGTGGCCTCACTCCAAATGAATGAATTTCACTCCTCAGAATTTAGAGAGTACAAGAATTTCGTCGATACGTACCCCAGTCAGATAACCAGTAAGAATCTGTGCTTTGAGAATACCCTCTCTGTTTGGCTTGCTTGAGAGGCCATAGCGAGAATAAAACGCATCTGCGAGTTCGTCAGCGACCAGAATTGCCAATTTCATCGTTAGAGGGCGTGACGGGTCCTTCGTCTTCTTCGGTTTTCCGCTTGACGTAGTTGGTTTGTTTGGCTGATCACCTTGATGGGGTTCACTTGGTTTTTTTGGCGGTTTCGGTTTTTCAGGTTTCTTATTGATCGTGCTGCCTGCGGGTATATACAAATAAAAGATAAACAGATAAATAACTTCAGGTTCTTGGAAAATTGGCACCAAGAAAATATACACCGAGAATTGGCGCCAGGGACAATTTGTCCCGGAAAATAGGTCCCTGGAAAGTTCGTACCAAGCTTAATAG